>JAWZYT010002956.1:22500-25000 GCA_034508575.1 Petrolisthes manimaculis | reverse complement strand
GTTTTGTAGATAATGTCTCGTTTTATACTAAAATGTCATATATATTTCTGAAGAGTGCTTACCGGTGTTTGTTTTTGGTGTGTCAGCTGATGAGTAACCAGTAATAGTTGCCAGATACCACCACGTAACACACACACACACACACACACACTCTCTCTGTATGTTGTCATTCTCTGAGCATCTCTCTGAAAAAATAAATAAGGAAAATCAGATTATGGGTATTATCAGACGGACATTTGTAAATTTAGACTTGTAAATATTCGTCATGTTCAATATGCAAATTAGGTTAGGTGCCCACATCTGGTAAAAAATATAGAAGCTAAAAAAATGATAAGTATATTATTATTATTATTATTATCATCATTATTATTATCATTATTATCATTATTATTATCATTATTATTATCATTATTATTATCATTATTATTATTATCATTATTATTATTATTATTATCATTATTATCATTATTATCATTATTATCATTATTATTATAATTATTATTATTATTATTGTTATTATTATTGTTATCATTATTATTATTATTATTATTATCATTATTATTATTATCATTATTATTATCATTATCATTATTATTATTATTATTATTATCATTATCGTCATTATTATTATTATTATTATTATTGTCATTATTATTATTATCATCATTATTATTATTATCATTATTGTTATTATTATTATTATTATTATCATTATTATTATCATTATTATTATCATTATTATTATTATTATTATTATTTAATTAATGTGAGGTATATTATTATTATTATTATTATTATTATTTAATTAATGTGAGGTATATAATTTATGACAAGGACTGTACAGAAGGGATATTCAAGAGGAGAGGAGAGGATATAAACAAGAGGAAACATCAAGAGGAAGATATACAAGAAGCTTACGTTTTACGTTTTACTAAGCGGGTGATAACTTTTTTTTTTTTTTTTTCTCAGCGGGTGATAATTTTTTTATTTTTTTTTACTAAGCGGGTGATTTTTTTTTTTTTTTTTTTTTTTTTTTTTTTTTTTTTTTTTTTTTTAATTATTATTATTATTATTATTAATATTATTATTATTATTATCATTATTATTATTATGTGTTGTAAAATCATATACGTGTTGTTTATTATTACCAAGATTTTTATTATTATTATTATTATTATTATTATGTGTTGTAAAATCATATTACGGTATTTATTGAAAGAATTACCATTTAGTAGCAGTGTTGCCAGATCCGGCTTGGTCCCAGTATTTTGCCCCGGTCATTTCCCGTAATTTATCGGTAGTGTGTACAGGTTAGGTCCCGGTAGTCTGTACAGGTTAGGTCCCGGTAGTCTGTACAGGTTAGGTCCCGGTAGTCTGTACAGGTTAGGTCCCGGTAGTCTGTACAGGTTAGGTCCCGGTAGTCTGTACAGGTTAGGTCCCGGTAGTCTGTACAGGTTAGGTCCCGGTAGTCTGTAATAGTAATAAAATGTTAATGGGGAAAACACACAAATAAATAAATTAAGTAAGAATCAGTTATATGAAAAAATAAACAAATACGAAAAAAGAAAATGGAAGACAGAAATGGATGGCTGGAAAATAGTAGAATGGAATTTGGGATGGCTGGAAAATAGTAGAATGGAATATGAAACGTTGGAATCCATTTTAATATTTGAAAAAAGTGATGAAAACGAAGAAAACAATTATACAATAGAAAAGAGTACCTCAATAAAATTTGGAATTGCAGGAAAACTGATATTGAACAGCAGCAGGACCAAAGAAACTAACTAAGAAAAATAGACAATACATAGAAAAACTACTTGGAACACCACAAAACAATAAATAAGAAGAATTTGTACAGGTTAGGTCCAGGTAGTCTGATGTGGTCTAGGTTAGGTTAGGTCAGGTCAGGTTAATTTCAAAATGCCCCATTTGAATATGCCCCATCTTGAAAATGGGGCATTTGTAAAGAAAATGCCATAGAATAAAATAATCTTAGAATGTTGTAAATAAATGGTTTGTAATAGTTAAATATAAACAATGGTAATAGTAAAATTTTCGAAATGGAGTTGTGGCAAATTGTAAAAATATTCCGAAATGTTCAATATTATTATTTAATTCGAAGCTGATTTAAGTTTATATTATTCTGTGATATAGTTTATAAATATATCTATCGTTATATCATACTGTGGAAAGCCATTGAATAATAATATAGCAGGAAATAAATAAATAAATAGATAAATAAACAGTGTGAGGCAACAGGTGATAAAATTTCACTTCGTTAATTTGTTCATTTCTGTGGTATTATTTTCTATATGACTTTCTTTGGGGGGTGCAGGAGTAGGGGACAGGCTTGGGGGGGAACTGGGGGGGTGCAGGAATAGGGGACAGGCTTGGGGGGGTGAGGGAATAGGGGTACAGGCTTGGGGTGGGTAGATATGCAATAGAAAATTTTCCTTCTCTCTCACTTTATCTCTCTTTCTCTCCCTTTCTCTCTCTCTCT
>JAWZYT010002956.1:12500-17500 GCA_034508575.1 Petrolisthes manimaculis | reverse complement strand
TAAATAGAACCCACCCACCACCAACCCGGGTTGATGTTCCTTTGTTTGTAAACATTAATAAACATTTCCCTCCAATGTTACTGATTAGAGAACTCACTCAGGAAACTTCAAAATAATATTACCTTTATGTATTTTGAAGATAATGTCTCGTATTATACTAAAATGTCATATATATTACCTTTATGTATTTTGAAGATAATTTCTCGTTTTATACTAAAATGTCATATATATTACCTTTATGTATTTTGAAGATAATTTCTCGTTTTATACTAAAATGTCATATATATTACCTTTATGTATTTTGAAGATAATGTCTCGTTTTATACTAAAATGTCATATATATTACCTTTATGTATTTTGAAGATAATTTCTCGTATTATACTAAAATGTCATATATATTTCTGAAGAGTGCTTACCGGTGTTTGTTTTTGGTGTGTCAGCTGATGAGTAACCAGTACAAGTTGCCACACGTAACACACACACACACACTCTCTCTCTGTATGTTGTCATTCTCTGAGCATCTCTCTGAAAAAATAAATAAGGAAAATCAGATTATGGGTATTATCAGACGGACATTTGTAAATTTAGACTTGTAAATATTCCTCATGTTCAATATGCAAATTAGGTTAGGTGCCCACATCTGGTAAAAGATATAGAAGCTAAAAAAATGATAAGTATATTATTATCATTATTATTATTATTATCATTATTATTATTATTATTATTATTATTATTATTAGACCTAGCAGAGCAGAATTTCCCACAGAAGGTCGTGAGGAGATATGATAAAGAGAGGCTTTTAATATTGTGTGAGGTATATTATTATTATTATTTAATTAATGTGAGGTATATTATTATTATTATTATTATTATTATTATTTAATTAATGTGAGGTATATTATTATTATTATTATTTAATTAATGTGAGGTATATTATTATTATTATTATTATTATTATTATTATTTAATTAATGTAAGGTATATTATTATTATTATTATTATTATTATTATTTAATTAATGTGAGGTATATTATTATTATTATTTAATTAATGTGAGGTATATTATTATTATTATTATTATTATTATTATTATTTAATTAATGTAAGGTATATTATTATTATTATTATTATTATTATTATTATTATTATTATTATTATTATTATTATTATTTAATTAATGTGAGGTATATTATTATTATTATTATTATTATTATTATTATTATTATTTAATTAATGTAAGGTATATATGACAAGGACTGTACAGAAGGGATATTCAAGAGGAGAGGAGAGGATATAAACAAGAGGAAACATCAAGAGGAAGATATACAAGAAGCTTACGTTTTACGTTTTACTAAGCGGGTGATAACTTTTTTTTTACGTTTTCTCAGCGGGTGATAATTTTTTTTTTTTTTTTTTTTTTTTTTTTTTTTTATTATTATTATTATTACCAAGATTATTATTATTATTATTATTATTATTATTATTATTATTATTATTATGAGGTGTTGTAAAATCATATTACGGTATTTATTGAAAGAATTACCATTTTGTAGCAGTATTGCCAGATCCGGCTTGGTCCCAGTATTTTGCCCCGGTCATTTCCCGTAATTTACCGGTAGTGTGTACAGGTTAGGTCCAGGTAGTGTGTACAGGTTAGTTCCCGGTAGTCTGTACAGGTTAGGTCCCGGTAGTCTGTAAATAAATATATAGATAAATAAATAAATATATAGATAAATAAATAAATATATAGATAAATAAATAAATATATAGATAAATAAATAAATATATAGATAAATAAATAAATATATAGATAAATAAATAAATATATAGATAAATAAATAAATATATAGATAAATAAATAAATAAATAGATAAATAAATAGATAAATAAATAAATAAATATATAAATAAATATATAGATAAATAGATAAATAAATGGATAATAATAATAATAATAATAATAATAATAATAATAATAATAAAAATAATAATAATAATAATAATAATAATAATAATAATAATAATAATAATGATAACAATAATAATAATAATAATAATAATGATAACAATAATAATAATAATAATAATAATAACAATAATAATAATAATAATAATAATAATAACAATAATAATAATAATAATAATAATAACAATAATAATAATAATAATACTCAAAAACAATTGAATTAGAAGATAAAATGAGCGATATAGATAATTCAAATACCTAAAAAAATGATAAGTATATTATTATTATTATTGTTGTATTACTGTATTATTATTATTGTTATTATTATTATCATCATCATCATCATCATCATCATCATTATTATTGTTATCATTATTATTATTGTAATTGTTATTGTTATTATTATTATTATCATCATCATCATCATTATTATTATTATTGTTATCATTATCATTATTGTTATTGTTATTATTATTATCATCATCATTATTATTATTATTATTATTATTATTATTATCATTATTGTTATCATTATCATTATTGTTATTATTATTATCATCATCATTATTATTATTATTATTATTATTATTATTATTATTATCATTATTGTTATTATTATTATTATTATTATTGTTATCATTATCATTATTGTTATTGTTATTATCATTATCATTATCGTCATTATCATTATCGTCATTATTATTATCATTATTATTATTATTATCATTATCATTATTGTTATCATTATTATTATTATTATTATCATTATTGTTATCATTATTATTATTATTATTATTATCATTATCATTATCGTCATTATCATTATCATTATCGTCATTATTATTATCATTATTATTATTGTTATTATTATTATTATTATCATCATTATTGTTATTATTATTATTATTATTATTATTATGAGGTGTCGTAAAATCATATTACGGTATTTATTGAAATAATTACCATTTTGTAGCAGTGTTGCCAGATCCGGCTTGGTCCCAGTATTTTGCCCCGGTCATTTCCCGTAATTTACCGGTAGTGTGTACAGGTTAGGTCCCGGTAGTCTGTACAGGTTAGGTCCCGGTAGTCTGTACAGGTTAGGTCCCGGTAGTCTGTACAGGTTAGGTCCCGGTAGTCTGTACAGGTTAGGTCCCGGTAGTCTGTACAAGTTAGGTCCCGGTAGTGTGTACAGGTTAGGTCCCGGTAGTGTGTACAGGTTAGGTCCCGGTAGTCTGTACAGGTTAGGTCCCGGTAGTCTGTAAATAAATAAATAAATAAATAAATAGATAAATAAATAAATAAATAGATAAATAAATAAATAAATATATAGATAAATAAATAAATATATAGATAAATAAATAAATATATAGATAAATAAATAAATAAATAAATTGATAAATAGATAAATAAATAGATAAATAAATAGATAAATAGATAAATAAATAAGTAGAAAAACAGTGAGGCAACAGGTGTTAAAATTTCACTTCGTTAATTTATCCATTTCTGTTGTATATATTTACTATATGACTTTCTTTGGGGGGTGCAGGAGTAGGGGACAGGCTTGGTGGGGAACTGGGGGGGTGCAGGAGTAGGGGACAGGCTTGGGGGGGAACTGGGGGGGTGCAGGAGTAGGGGACAGGCTTGGGGGGGAACTGGGGGGGTGCGGGAGTTGGGGACAGGCTTGGGGGGGGGAATAGGGGGACAGGCTTGGGGTGGGTAGATATGTAATAGAAAATTTTCCTTCTCTCACTTTATCTCTCTTTCTCTCCCTTTCTCTCTCTCTCTCTCACTCTTAACTTACCTATGATATGTAGTAGATAATTTCCCATCTCTCTGGATACACATATATACTAAATAAATCGACATTATTGCACAAAAAAGCAAAATAAAGAATGAAATTGACAATACCACCAGATCAGCCATCTTTGTTTTGAAGTAAATAAAGTAAAGTTATACACCACACACACCATCGTATCGTACCACACACCATCGTATACACCACACACATCATCGTATCGTACCACACACACCATCGTATACACCACACACACCATCGTTCTAGAATAAGGGCCATTAAACTTACGAACACACGAGGAGAGGAGAGAAAATTCGTACGTCTACACACCCCCGTGGCTAGAAGGTGACTGAAGGCGTTCCCAAAATTCCCTACTTATAATTGGGTTTAAAAAAAAAATCCCTAGATTGATCCACTAAAAATTTACCTTAAATATTGAATTAATTATTTATATAGGATATTTTTATGTATTTTTGTAATTTGTTATATTAAAATATCCTTTAAGAATATCATATATTATTTTATTTTAATAACACACACATACATACATACATCCTCACTCTATCTCAAATAAGCCTTCGTGGAAATTACCTTAGATTGTCCAAAACTTTACCTTAAATAATCCCATATGTACCCAATCTAGAGTAATTACCTTAGAATTTAACCAGTGCTGGTTTATAAAGTTAGATCTTGGGTCGAGTCCATTCTTCCCTTAGCGGGGGAGTACACTATAGAAGCCATCTTGTTTTAAGCATATTTTGACTATAATTATGACTATATATGATGTAATTATAGTTATATATAATTAATTACATATATAAATATATAATAATTACCTAATAATAACTGTAATGCCATTTAAATAAATATAAGGATATGTTTACTCCCCTACCAGTCAGCCATCTTGGATTCGACCAGAATATTATTGGAACGTAATTTATTTTATCATATTTTTCAACATTTAAGTCAAAATTATTTATATATAATAATTTCCCATTAATATTATAGATTTAATTTAATTTCCTACATAATTTAAAATATTAATTAGTGTAAATATATCGTTTATTTACGTATTTATATAATTTATTAAAGATACCCCTGAAGAATATATCATAATAGAAAACCTGGATTAAAAATATTAATCTAGGTTTTCTATGATGATATTTTTAATGGGTGTCTAAGATTTTTTTATATTAATGAATTTATTATAGATAAATTAATATTAATAACCATTATTGAA
>JAWZYT010002955.1:0-34554 GCA_034508575.1 Petrolisthes manimaculis | reverse complement strand
GCAAAAAAAATGCAAAAACACGTTTTTTTGGCCCAAAAAGTCGATTTGTACTGTGCTAGAAAAATTTCAATTTTCAGGCAAAAAAAATGCTAAAACACGTTTTTTTGGCCCAAAAAGTCGATTTGTACTGTGCTAGAAAAATTTCAATTTTCAGGCAAAAAAAATGCTAAAACACGTTTTTTTTGGCCCAAAAAGTCGATTTGTACAGTGCTAGAAAAATTTCAATTTTCAGGCAAAAAAAATGCAAAAACACGTTTTTTTGGCCCAAAAAGTCGATTTGTACAGTGCTAGAAAAATTTCAATTTTCAGGCAAAAAAAATGCAAAAACACGTTTTTTTGGCCCAAAAAGTCGATTTGTACTGTGCTAAAAAAAATTCAATTTTCAGGCAAAAAAAATGCTAAAACACGTTTTTTTGGCCCAAAAAGTCGATTTGTACAGTGCTAGAAAAATTTCAATTTTCAGGCAAAAAAAATGCAAAAACACGTTTTTTTGGCCCAAAAAGTCGATTTGTACAGTGCTAGAAAAATTTCAATTTTCAGGCAAAAAAAATGCAAAAACACGTTTTTTTGGCCCAAAAAGTCGATTTGTACTGTGCTAGAAAAATTTCAATTTTCAGGCAAAAAAAATGCAAAAACACGTTTTTTTGGCCCAAAAGTCGATTTGTACAGTGCTAGAAAAAATTCAATTTTCAGGCAAAAAAAATGCTAAAACACGTTTTTTTGGCCCAAAAAGTCGATTTGTACAGTGCTAGAAAAATTTCAATTTTCAGGCCAAAAAAATGCAAAAACACGTTTTTTTGGCCCAAAAAGTCGATTTGTACTGTGCTAGAAAAAATTCAATTTTCCGGCAAAAAAAATGCTAAAACACGTTTTTTGGCCCAAAAAGTCGATTTGTACTGTGCTAGAAAAATTTCAATTTTCAGGCAAAAAAAATGCAAAAACACGTTTTTTTGGCCCAAAAAGTCGATTTGTACTGTGTTAGAAAAATTTCAATTTTCAGGCAAAAAAAATGCAAAAACACGTTTTTTTGGCCCAAAAAGTCGATTTGTACAGTGCTAGAAAAATTTCAATTTTCAGGCAAAAAAAATGCTAAAACACGTTTTTTTGGCCCAAAAAGTCGATTTGTACTGTGCTAGAAAAATTTCAATTTTCAGGCAAAAAAAATGCAAAAACACGTTTTTTTGGCCCAAAAAGTCGATTTGTACAGTGCTAGAAAAATTTCAATTTTCAGGCAAAAAAAATGCAAAAACACGTTTTTTTGGCCCAAAAAGTCGATTTGTACTGTGCTAGAAAAATTTCAATTTTCAGGCAAAAAAAATGCAAAAACACGTTTTTTTGGCCCAAAAAGTCGATTTGTACTGTGCTAGAAAAAAATCAATTTTCAGGCAAAAAAAATGCTAAAACACGTTTTTTTGGCCCAAAAAGTCGATTTGTACAGTGCTAGAAAAATTTCAATTTTCAGGCAAAAAAAATGCTAAAACACGTTTTTTTGGCCCAAAAAGTCGATTTGTACTGTGCTAGAAAAATTCAATTTTCAGGCAAAAAAAATGCTAAAACACGTTTTTTTGGCCCAAAAAGTCGATTTGTACTGTGCTAGAAAAATTTCAATTTTCAGGCAAAAAAAATGCAAAAACACGTTTTTTTGGCCCAAAAAGTCGATTTGTACTGTGCTAGAAAAATTTCAATTTTCAGGCAAAAAAAAATGCAAAAACACGTTTTTTTGGCCCAAAAAGTCGATTTGTACAGTGCTAGAAAAATTTCAATTTTCAGGCAAAAAAAATGCTAAAACACGTTTTTTTGGCCCAAAAAGTCGATTTGTACTGTGCTAGAAAAATTTCAATTTTCAGGCAAAAAAAATGCAAAAACACGTTTTTTTGGCCCAAAAAGTCGATTTGTACTGTGCTAGAAAAAATCAATTTTCAGGCAAAAAAAATGCTAAAACACGTTTTTTTGGCCCAAAAAGTCGATTTGTACAGTGCTAGAAAAATTTCAATTTTCAGGCAAAAAAAATGCAAAAACACGTTTTTTTGGCCCAAAAAGTCGATTTGTACTGTGCTAGAAAAATTTCAATTTTCAGGCAAAAAAAAATGCTAAAACACGTTTTTTTGGCCCAAAAAGTCGATTTGTACTGTGCTAGAAAAATTTCAATTTTCAGGCAAAAAAAATGCTAAAACACGTTTTTTTGGCCCAAAAAGTCGATTTGTACAGTGCTAGAAAAATTTCAATTTTCAGGCAAAAAAAATGCAAAAACACGTTTTTTTGGCCCAAAAAGTCGATTTGTACAGTGCTAGAAAAATTTCAATTTTCAGGCAAAAAAAATGCAAAAACACGTTTTTTTGGCCCAAAAAGTCGATTTGTACTGTGCTAAAAAAAATTCAATTTTCAGGCAAAAAAAATGCTAAAACACGTTTTTTTGGCCCAAAAAGTCGATTTGTACAGTGCTAGAAAAATTTCAATTTTCAGGCAAAAAAAATGCAAAAACACGTTTTTTTGGCCCAAAAAGTCGATTTGTACAGTGCTAGAAAAATTTCAATTTTCAGGCAAAAAAAATGCAAAAACACGTTTTTTTGGCCCAAAAAGTCGATTTGTACTGTGCTAGAAAAATTTCAATTTTCAGGCAAAAAAAATGCAAAAACACGTTTTTTTGGCCCAAAAAGTCGATTTGTACAGTGCTAGAAAAATTTCAATTTTCAGGCAAAAAAAATGCAAAAACACGTTTTTTTGGCCCAAAAAGTCGATTTGTACTGTGCTAGAAAAATTTCAATTTTCAGGCAAAAAAAAATGCAAAAACACGTTTTTTTGGCCCAAAAAGTCGATTTGTACTGTGCTAAAAAAAATTCAATTTTCAGGCAAAAAAAATGCTAAAACACGTTTTTTTGGCCCAAAAAGTCGATTTGTACTGTGTTAGAAAAATTTCAATTTTCAGGCAAAAAAAATGCAAAAACACGTTTTTTTGGCCCAAAAAGTCGATTTGTACTGTGCTAGAAAAAATTCAATTTTCAGGCAAAAAAAATGCTAAAACACGTTTTTTTGGCCCAAAAAGTCGATTTGTACAGTGCTAGAAAAATTTCAATTTTCAGGCAAAAAAAATGCTAAAACACGTTTTTTTGGCCCAAAAAGTCGATTTGTACTGTGCTAGAAAAAATTCAATTTTCAGGCAAAAAAAATGCAAAAACATGTTTTTTTGGCCCAAAAAGTCGATTTGTACTGTGCTAGAAAAAATTCAATTTTCAGGCAAAAAAAATGCTAAAACACGTTTTTTTGGCCCAAAAAGTCGATTTGTACTGTGCTAGAAAAATTTCAATTTTCAGGCAAAAAAAATGCTAAAACACGTTTTTTTGCCCCAAAAAGTCGATTTGTACTGTGCTAGAAAAATTTCAATTTTCAGGCAAAAAAAATGCAAAAACACGTTTTTTTGGCCCAAAAAGTCGATTTGTACAGTGCTAGAAAAATTTCAATTTTCAGGCAAAAAAAATGCAAAAACACGTTTTTTTGGCCCAAAAAGTCGATTTGTACTGTGCTAGAAAAAATTCAATTTTCAGGCAAAAAAAATGCTAAAACACGTTTTTTTGGCCCAAAAAGTCGATTTGTACTGTGCTAGAAAAATTTCAATTTTCAGGCAAAAAAAATGCTAAAACACGTTTTTTTGCCCCAAAAAGTCGATTTGTACTGTGCTAGAAAAATTTCAATTTTCAGGCAAAAAAAATGCAAAAACACGTTTTTTTGGCCCAAAAAGTCGATTTGTACAGTGCTAGAAAAATTTCAATTTTCAGGCAAAAAAAATGCAAAAACACGTTTTTTTGGCCCAAAAAGTCGATTTGTACTGTGCTAGAAAAAATTCAATTTTCAGGCAAAAAAAATGCTAAAACACGTTTTTTTGGCCCAAAAAGTCGATTTGTACAGTGCTAGAAAAATTTCAATTTTCAGGCAAAAAAAATGCAAAAACACGTTTTTTTGGCCCAAAAAGTCGATTTGTACAGTGCTAGAAAAATTTCAATTTTCAGGCAAAAAAAATGCAAAAACACGTTTTTTTGGCCCAAAAAGTCGATTTGTACTGTGCTAGAAAAATTTCAATTTTCAGGCAAAAAAAATGCAAAAACACGTTTTTTTGGCCCAAAAAGTCGATTTGTACAGTGCTAGAAAAATTTCAATTTTCAGGCAAAAAAAATGCAAAAACACGTTTTTTTGGCCCAAAAAGTCGATTTGTACTGTGCTAGAAAAATTTCAATTTTCAGGCAAAAAAAATGCAAAAACACGTTTTTTTGGCCCAAAAAGTCGATTTGTACAGTGCTAGAAAAAATTCAATTTTCAGGCAAAAAAAATGCAAAAACACGTTTTTTTGGCCCAAAAAGTCGATTTGTACTGTGCTAAAAAAATTCAATTTTCAGGCAAAAAAAAATGCTAAAACACGTTTTTTTGGCCCAAAAAGTCGATTTGTACTGTGCTAGAAAAATTTCAATTTTCAGGCAAAAAAAATGCAAAAACACGTTTTTTTGGCCCAAAAAGTCGATTTGTACTGTGCTAGAAAAATTCAATTTTCAGGCAAAAAAAATGCTAAAACACGTTTTTTTGGCCCAAAAAGTCGATTTGTACAGTGCTAGAAAAATTTCAATTTTCAGGCAAAAAAAATGCTAAAACACGTTTTTTTGGCCCAAAAAGTCGATTTGTACTGTGCTAGAAAAAATTCAATTTTCAGGCAAAAAAAATGCAAAAACACGTTTTTTTGGCCCAAAAAGTCGATTTGTACTGTGCTAGAAAAAATTCAATTTTCAGGCAAAAAAAATGCTAAAACACGTTTTTTTGGCCCAAAAAGTCGATTTGTACTGTGCTAGAAAAATTTCAATTTTCAGGCAAAAAAAATGCTAAAACACGTTTTTTTGCCCCAAAAAGTCGATTTGTACTGTGCTAGAAAAATTTCAATTTTCAGGCAAAAAAAATGCAAAAACACGTTTTTTTGGCCCAAAAAGTCGATTTGTACAGTGCTAGAAAAATTTCAATTTTCAGGCAAAAAAAATTCTAAAACACGTTTTTTTGGCCCAAAAAGTCGATTTGTACTGTGCTAGAAAAATTTCAATTTTCAGGCAAAAAAAATGCAAAAACACGTTTTTTTGGCCCAAAAAGTCGATTTGTACTGTGCTAGAAAAAATTCAATTTTCAGGCAAAAAAAATGCTAAAACACGTTTTTTTGGCCCAAAAAGTCGATTTGTACAGTGCTAGAAAAATTTCAATTTTCAGGCAAAAAAATGCAAAAACACGTTTTTTTGGCCCAAAAAGTCGATTTGTACTGTGCTAGAAAAAATTCAATTTTCCGGCAAAAAAAATGCTAAAACACGTTTTTTTGGCCCAAAAAGTCGATTTGTACTGTGCTAGAAAAATTTCAATTTTCAGGCAAAAAAAATGCAAAAACACGTTTTTTTGGCCCAAAAAGTCGATTTGTACTGTGTTAGAAAAATTTCAATTTTCAGGCAAAAAAATGCAAAAACACGTTTTTTTGGCCCAAAAAGTCGATTTGTACAGTGCTAGAAAAATTTCAATTTTCAGGCAAAAAAAATGCTAAAACACGTTTTTTTGGCCCAAAAAGTCGATTTGTACTGTGCTAGAAAAATTTCAATTTTCAGGCAAAAAAAATGCAAAAACACGTTTTTTTGGCCCAAAAAGTCGATTTGTACAGTGCTAGAAAAATTTCAATTTTCAGGCAAAAAAAATGCAAAAACACGTTTTTTTGGCCCAAAAAGTCGATTTGTACTGTGCTAGAAAAAATTCAATTTTCAGGCAAAAAAAATGCAAAAACACGTTTTTTTGGCCCAAAAAGTCGATTTGTACTGTGCTAGAAAAAAATCAATTTTCAGGCAAAAAAAATGCTAAAACACGTTTTTTTGGCCCAAAAAGTCGATTTGTACAGTGCTAGAAAAATTTCAATTTTCAGGCAAAAAAAATGCTAAAACACGTTTTTTTGGCCCAAAAAGTCGATTTGTACTGTGCTAGAAAAAATTCAATTTTCAGGCAAAAAAAATGCTAAAACACGTTTTTTTGGCCCAAAAAGTCGATTTGTACTGTGCTAGAAAAATTTCAATTTTCAGGCAAAAAAAATGCAAAAACACGTTTTTTTGGCCCAAAAAGTCGATTTGTACTGTGCTAGAAAAATTTCAATTTTCAGGCAAAAAAAATGCAAAAACACGTTTTTTTGGCCCAAAAAGTCGATTTGTACAGTGCTAGAAAAATTTCAATTTTCAGGCAAAAAAAATGCTAAAACACGTTTTTTTGGCCCAAAAAGTCGATTTGTACTGTGCTAGAAAAATTTCAATTTTCAGGCAAAAAAAATGCAAAAACACGTTTTTTTGGCCCAAAAAGTCGATTTGTACTGTGCTAGAAAAAAATCAATTTTCAGGCAAAAAAATGCTAAAACACGTTTTTTTGGCCCAAAAAGTCGATTTGTACAGTGCTAGAAAAATTTCAATTTTCAGGCAAAAAAAATGCAAAAACACGTTTTTTTGGCCCAAAAAGTCGATTTGTACTGTGCTAGAAAAATTTCAATTTTCAGGCAAAAAAAAATGCTAAAACACGTTTTTTTGGCCCAAAAAGTCGATTTGTACTGTGCTAGAAAAATTTCAATTTTCAGGCAAAAAAAATGCTAAAACACGTTTTTTTGGCCCAAAAAGTCGATTTGTACAGTGCTAGAAAAATTTCAATTTTCAGGCAAAAAAAATGCAAAAACACGTTTTTTTGGCCCAAAAAGTCGATTTGTACAGTGCTAGAAAAATTTCAATTTTCAGGCAAAAAAAATGCAAAAACACGTTTTTTTGGCCCAAAAAGTCGATTTGTACTGTGCTAAAAAAAATTCAATTTTCAGGCAAAAAAAATGCTAAAACACGTTTTTTTGGCCCAAAAAGTCGATTTGTACAGTGCTAGAAAAATTTCAATTTTCAGGCAAAAAAAATGCAAAAACACGTTTTTTTGGCCCAAAAAGTCGATTTGTACAGTGCTAGAAAAATTTCAATTTTCAGGCAAAAAAAAAGCAAAAACACGTTTTTTTGGCCCAAAAAGTCGATTTGTACTGTGCTAGAAAAATTTCAATTTTCAGGCAAAAAAAATGCAAAAACACGTTTTTTTGGCCCAAAAAGTCGATTTGTACAGTGCTAGAAAAATTTCAATTTTCAGGCAAAAAAAATGCAAAAACACGTTTTTTTGGCCCAAAAAGTCGATTTGTACTGTGCTAGAAAAATTTCAATTTTCAGGCAAAAAAAATGCAAAAACACGTTTTTTTGGCCCAAAAAGTCGATTTGTACTGTGCTAAAAAAAATTCAATTTTCAGGCAAAAAAAAATGCTAAAACACGTTTTTTTGGCCCAAAAAGTCGATTTGTACTGTGCTAGAAAAATTTCAATTTTCAGGCAAAAAAAATGCAAAAACACGTTTTTTTGGCCCAAAAAGTCGATTTGTACTGTGCTAGAAAAAATTCAATTTTCAGGCAAAAAAAATGCTAAAACACGTTTTTTTGGCCCAAAAAGTCGATTTGTACAGTGCTAGAAAAATTTCAATTTTCAGGCAAAAAAAATGCTAAAACACGTTTTTTTGGCCCAAAAAGTCGATTTGTACTGTGCTAGAAAAAATTCAATTTTCAGGCAAAAAAAATGCAAAAACACGTTTTTTTGGCCCAAAAAGTCGATTTGTACTGTGCTAGAAAAAATTCAATTTTCAGGCAAAAAAAATGCTAAAACACGTTTTTTTGGCCCAAAAAGTCGATTTGTACTGTGCTAGAAAAATTTCAATTTTCAGGCAAAAAAAATGCTAAAACACGTTTTTTTGCCCCAAAAAGTCGATTTGTACTGTGCTAGAAAAATTTCAATTTTCAGGCAAAAAAAATGCAAAAACACGTTTTTTTGGCCCAAAAAGTCGATTTGTACAGTGCTAGAAAAATTTCAATTTTCAGGCAAAAAAAATGCAAAAACACGTTTTTTTGGCCCAAAAAGTCGATTTGTACTGTGCTAGAAAAAAATCAATTTTCAGGCAAAAAAAATGCTAAAACACGTTTTTTTGGCCCAAAAAGTCGATTTGTACTGTGCTAGAAAAATTTCAATTTTCAGGCAAAAAAAATGCTAAAACACGTTTTTTTGCCCCAAAAAGTCGATTTGTACTGTGCTAGAAAAATTTCAATTTTCAGGCAAAAAAAATGCAAAAACACGTTTTTTTGGCCCAAAAAGTCGATTTGTACAGTGCTAGAAAAATTTCAATTTTCAGGCAAAAAAAATGCAAAAACACGTTTTTTTGGCCCAAAAAGTCGATTTGTACTGTGCTAGAAAAAATTCAATTTTCAGGCAAAAAAAATGCTAAAACACGTTTTTTTGGCCCAAAAAGTCGATTTGTACAGTGCTAGAAAAATTTCAATTTTCAGGCAAAAAAAATGCAAAAACACGTTTTTTTGGCCCAAAAAGTCGATTTGTACTGTGCTAGAAAAAATTCAATTTTCCGGCAAAAAAAATGCTAAAACACGTTTTTTTGGCCCAAAAAGTCGATTTGTACTGTGCTAGAAAAATTTCAATTTTCAGGCAAAAAAAATGCAAAAACACGTTTTTTTGGCCCAAAAAGTCGATTTGTACTGTGCTAGAAAAATTTCAATTTTCAGGCAAAAAAAATGCAAAAACACGTTTTTTTGGCCCAAAAAGTCGATTTGTACAGTGCTAGAAAAATTTCAATTTTCAGGCAAAAAAAATGCTAAAACACGTTTTTTTGGCCCAAAAAGTCAATTTGTACTGTGCTAGAAAAATTTCAATTTTCAGGCAAAAAAATGCTAAAACACGTTTTTTGGCCCAAAAAGTCGATTTGTACTGTGCTAGAAAAATTTCAATTTTCAGGCAAAAAAAATGCAAAAACACGTTTTTTTGGCCCAAAAAGTCGATTTGTACTGTGCTAGAAAAATTTCAATTTTCAGGCAAAAAAAATGCAAAAACACGTTTTTTTGGCCCAAAAAGTCGATTTGTACTGTGCTAAAAAAAATTCAATTTTCAGGCAAAAAAAATGCTAAAACACGTTTTTTTGGCCCAAAAAGTCGATTTGTACTGTGCTAGAAAAATTTCAATTTTCAGGCAAAAAAAAATGCTAAAACACGTTTTTTTGGCCCAAAAAGTCGATTTGTACTGTGCTAGAAAAATTTCAATTTTCAGGCAAAAAAAATGCAAAAACACGTTTTTTTGGCCCAAAAAGTCGATTTGTACAATGCTAGAAAAATTTCAATTTTCAGGCAAAAAAAATGCTAAAACACGTTTTTTTGGCCCAAAAAGTCGATTTGTACAGTGCTAGAAAAATTTCAATTTTCAGGCAAAAAAAATGCTAAAACACGTTTTTTTGGCCCAAAAAGTCGATTTGTACTGTGCTAGAAAAATTTCAATTTTCAGGCAAAAAAAATGCTAAAACACGTTTTTTTGGCCCAAAAAGTCGATTTGTACAGTGCTAGAAAAATTTCAATTTTCAGGCAAAAAAAATGCTAAAACACGTTTTTTTGGCCCAAAAAGTCGATTTGTACTGTGCTAGAAAAATTTCGATTTTCAGGCAAAAAAAATGCTAAAACACGTTTTTTTGGCCCAAAAAGTCGATTTGTACAGTGCTAAAAAAAATTCAATTTTCAGGCAAAAAAAATGCAAAAACACGTTTTTTTGGCCCAAAAAGTCGATTTGTACAGTGCTAGAAAAAAAAATCAATTTTCAGGCAAAAAAAATGCTAAAACACGTTTTTTTGGCCCAAAAAGTCGATTTGTACTGTGCTAGAAAAATTTCAATTTTCAGGCAAAAAAAATGCAAAAACACGTTTTTTTGGCCCAAAAAGTCGATTTGTACTGTGCTAGAAAAAAATCAATTTTCAGGCAAAAAAAATGCAAAAACACGTTTTTTTGGCCCAAAAAGTCGATTTGTACTGTGCTAGAAAAATTTCAATTTTCAGGCAAAAAAAATGCAAAAACATGTTTTTTTGGCCCAAAAAGTCGATTTGTACTGTGCTAGAAAAATTTCAATTTTCAGGCAAAAAAAATGCAAAAACACGTTTTTTTGGCCCAAAAAGTCGATTTGTACAGTGCTAAAAAAAATTCAATTTTCAGGCAAAAAAAATGCAAAAACACGTTTTTTTGGCCCAAAAAGTCGATTTGTACAGTGCTAGAAAAAAAATCAATTTTCAGGCAAAAAAAATGCTAAAACACGTTTTTTTGGCCCAAAAAGTCGATTTGTACTGTGCTAGAAAAATTTCAATTTTCAGGCAAAAAAAATGCAAAAACACGTTTTTTTGGCCCAAAAAGTCGATTTGTACAGTGCTAGAAAAATTTCAATTTTCAGGCAAAAAAAATGCAAAAACACGTTTTTTTGGCCCAAAAAGTCGATTTGTACTGTGCTAGAAAAATTTCAATTTTCAGGCAAAAAAAATGCAAAAACACGTTTTTTTGGCCCAAAAAGTCGATTTGTACAGTGCTAGAAAAATTTCAATTTTCAGGCAAAAAAAATGCTAAAACACGTTTTTTTGGCCCAAAAAGTCGATTTGTACAGTGCTAGAAAAATTTCAATTTTCAGGCAAAAAAAATGCAAAAACACGTTTTTTTGGCCCAAAAAGTCGATTTGTACAGTGCTAAAAAAAATTCAATTTTCAGGCAAAAAAAATGCTAAAACACGTTTTTTTGGCCCAAAAAGTCGATTTGTACTGTGCTAGAAAAATTTCAATTTTCAGGCAAAAAAAATGCAAAAACACGTTTTTTTGGCCCCAAAAGTCGATTTGTACTGTGCTAGAAAAATTTCAATTTTCAGGCAAAAAAAATGCAAAAACACGTTTTTTTGGCCCAAAAAGTCGATTTGTACTGTGCTAGAAAAATTTCAATTTTCAGGCAAAAAAAATGCTAAAACACGTTTTTTTGGCCCAAAAAGTCGATTTGTACTGTGCTAGAAAAAAATCAATTTTCAGGCAAAAAAAATGCAAAAACACGTTTTTTTGGCCCAAAAAGTCGATTTGTACTGTGCTAGAAAAATTTCAATTTTCAGGCAAAAAAAATGCAAAAACATGTTTTTTTGGCCCAAAAAGTCGATTTGTACTGTGCTAGAAAAATTTCAATTTTCAGGCAAAAAAAATGCAAAAACACGTTTTTTTGGCCCAAAAAGTCGATTTGTACAGTGCTAGAAAAATTTCAATTTTCAGGCAAAAAAAATGCTAAAACACGTTTTTTTGGCCCAAAAAGTCGATTTGTACTGTGCTAGAAAAATTTCAATTTTCAGGCAAAAAAAATGCTAAAACACGTTTTTTTGGCCCAAAAAGTCGATTTGTACAGTGCTAGAAAAATTTCAATTTTCAGGCAAAAAAAATGCAAAAACACGTTTTTTTGGCCCAAAAAGTCGATTTGTACGGTGCTAGAAAAATTTCAATTTTCAGGCAAAAAAAATGCTAAAACACGTTTTTTTGGCCCAAAAAGTCGATTTGTACTGTGCTAGAAAAATTTCAATTTTCAGGCAAAAAAAATGCTAAAACACGTTTTTTTGGCCCAAAAAGTCGATTTGTACTGTGCTAGAAAAATTTCAATTTTCAGGCAAAAAAAATGCTAAAACACGTTTTTTTGGCCCAAAAAGTCGATTTGTACTGTGCTAGAAAAATTTCAATTTTCAGGCAAAAAAAATGCAAAAACACGTTTTTTTGGCCCAAAAAGTCGATTTGTACAGTGCTAGAAAAATTTCAATTTTCAGGCAAAAAAAATGCAAAAACACGTTTTTTTGGCCCAAAAAGTCGATTTGTACAGTGCTAGAAAAATTTCAATTTTCAGGCAAAAAAAATGCAAAAACACGTTTTTTTGGCCCAAAAAGTCGATTTGTACTGTGCTAGAAAAATTTCAATTTTCAGGCAAAAAAAATGCAAAAACACGTTTTTTTGGCCCAAAAAGTCGATTTGTACAGTGCTAGAAAAATTTCAATTTTCAGGCAAAAAAAATGCAAAAACACGCTTTTTTGGCCCAAAAAGTCGATTTGTACAGTGCTAGAAAAATTTCAATTTTCAGGCAAAAAAAATGCAAAAACACGTTTTTTTGGCCCAAAAAGTCGATTTGTACTGTGCTAGAAAAATTTCAATTTTCAGGCAAAAAAAATGCAAAAACACGTTTTTTTGGCCCAAAAAGTCGATTTTTACAGTGCTAGAAAAATTTCAATTTTCAGGCAAAAAAAATGCAAAAACACGTTTTTTTGGCCCAAAAAGTCGATTTGTACAGTGCTAGAAAAATTTCAATTTTCAGGCAAAAAAAATGCTAAAACACGTTTTTTTGGCCCAAAAAGTCGATTTGTACTGTGCTAGAAAAATTTCAATTTTCAGGCAAAAAAAATGCAAAAACACGTTTTTTTGGCCCAAAAAGTCGATTTGTACAGTGCTAGAAAAATTTCAATTTTCAGGCAAAAAAAATGCAAAAACACGTTTTTTTGGCCCAAAAAGTCGATTTGTACTGTGCTAGAAAAATTTCAATTTTCAGGCAAAAAAAATGCTAAAACACGTTTTTTTGGCCCAAAAAGTCGATATGTACTGTGCTAGAAAAATTTCAATTTTCAGGCAAAAAAAATGCTAAAACACGTTTTTTTGGCCCAAAAAGTCGATTTGTACAGTGCTAGAAAAAATTCAATTTTCAGGCAAAAAAAATGCAAAAACACGTTTTTTTGGCCCAAAAAGTCGATTTGTACTGTGCTAGAAAAATTTCAATTTTCAGGCAAAAAAAATGCAAAAACACGTTTTTTTGGCCCAAAAAGTCGATTTGTACAGTGCTAGAAAAATTTCAATTTTCAGGCAAAAAAATTGCAAAAACACGTTTTTTTGGCCCAAAAAGTCGATTTGTACTGTGCTAGAAAAATTTCAATTTTCAGGCAAAAAAAAATGCAAAAACACGTTTTTTTGGCCCAAAAAGTCGATTTGTACTGTGCTAGAAAAAATTCAATTTTCAGGCAAAAAAAATGCAAAAACACGTTTTTTTGGCCCAAAAAGTCGATTTGTACAGTGCTAGAAAAATTTCAATTTTCAGGCAAAAAAAATGCAAAAACACGTTTTTTTTGGCCCAAAAAGTCGATTTGTACTGTGCTAGAAAAAATTCAATTTTCAGGCAAAAAAAATGCAAAAACACGTTTTTTTGGCCCAAAAAGTCGATTTGTACTGTGCTAGAAAAATTTCAATTTTCAGGCAAAAAAAATGCAAAAACACGTTTTTTTGGCCCAAAAAGTCGATTTGTACAGTACTAGAAAAATTTCAATTTTCAGGCAAAAAAAATGCTAAAACACGTTTTTTTGGCCCAAAAAGTCGATTTGTACTGTGCTAGAAAAATTTCAATTTTCAGGCAAAAAAAATGCAAAAACACGTTTTTTTGGCCCAAAAAGTCGATTTGTACTGTGCTTGAAAAATTTCAATTTTCAGGCAAAAAAAATGCTAAAACACGTTTTTTTGGCCCAAAAAGTCGATTTGTACTGTGCTAGAAAAATTTCAATTTTCAGGCAAAAAAAATGCTAAAACACGTTTTTTTGGCCCAAAAAGTCGATTTGTACTGTGCTAGAAAAATTTCAATTTTCAGGCAAAAAAAATGCAAAAACACGTTTTTTTGGCCCAAAAAGTCGATTTGTACAGTGCTAGAAAAATTTCAATTTTCAGGCAAAAAAAATGCTAAAACACGTTTTTTTGGCCCAAAAAGTCGATTTGTACTGTGCTAGAAAAATTTCAATTTTCAGGCAAAAAAAATGCAAAAACACGTTTTTTTGGCCCAAAAAGTCGATTTGTACTGTGCTAGAAAAATTTCAATTTTCAGGCAAAAAAAATGCTAAAACACGTTTTTTTGGCCCAAAAAGTCGATTTGTACTGTGCTAGAAAAATTTCAATTTTCAGGCAAAAAAAATGCAAAAACACGTTTTTTTGGCCCAAAAAGTCGATTTGTACTGTGCTAGAAAAATTTCAATTTTCAGGCAAAAAAAATGCTAAAACACGTTTTTTTGGCCCAAAAAGTCGATTTGTACTGTGCTTGAAAAATTTCAATTTTCAGGCAAAAAAAATGCTAAAACACGTTTTTTTGGCCCAAAAAGTCGATTTGTACTGTGCTAGAAAAATTTCAATTTTCAGGCAAAAAAAATGCTAAAACACGTTTTTTTGGCCCAAAAAGTCGATTTGTACTGTGCTAGAAAAATTTCAATTTTCAGGCAAAAAAAATGCAAAAACACGTTTTTTTGGCCCAAAAAGTCGATTTGTACAGTGCTAGAAAAATTTCAATTTTCAGGCAAAAAAAATGCAAAAACACGTTTTTTTGGCCCAAAAAGTCGATTTGTACTGTGCTAGAAAAATTTCAATTTTCAGGCAAAAAAAATGCTAAAACACGTTTTTTTGGCCCAAAAAGTCGATTTGTACTGTGCTAGAAAAATTTCAATTTTCAGGCAAAAAAAATGCAAAAACACGTTTTTTTGGCCCAAAAAGTCGATTTGTACTGTGCTAGAAAAATTTCAATTTTCAGGCAAAAAAAATGCAAAAACACGTTTTTTTGGCCCAAAAAGTCGATTTGTACAGTGCTAAAAAAAATTCAATTTTCAGGCAAAAAAAATGCTAAAACACGTTTTTTTTGGCCCAAAAAGTCGATTTGTACTGTGCTAGAAAAATTTCAATTTTCAGGCAAAAAAAATGCAAAAACACGTTTTTTTGGCCCAAAAAGTCGATTTGTACTGTGCTAGAAAAATTTCAATTTTCAGGCAAAAAAAATGCTAAAACACGTTTTTTTGGCCCAAAAAGTCGATTTGTACTGTGCTAGAAAAAATTCAATTTTCAGGCAAAAAAAATGCAAAAACACGTTTTTTTGGCCCAAAAAGTCGATTTGTACAGTGCTAGAAAAATTTCAATTTTCAGGCAAAAAAAATGCTAAAACACGTTTTTTTGGCCCAAAAAGTCGATTTGTACTGTGCTAGAAAAATTTCAATTTTCAGGCAAAAAAAATGCAAAAACACGTTTTTTTGGCCCAAAAAGTCGATTTGTACTGTGCTAGAAAAATTTCAATTTTCAGGCAAAAAAAATGCAAAAACACGTTTTTTTGGCCCAAAAAGTCGATTTGTACAGTGCTAGAAAAATTTCAATTTTCAGGCAAAAAAAATGCTAAAACACGTTTTTTTGGCCCAAAAAGTCGATTTGTACTGTGCTAGAAAAATTTCAATTTTCAGGCAAAAAAAATGCTAAAACACGTTTTTTTGGCCCAAAAAGTCGATTTGTACTGTGCTAGAAAAATTTCAATTTTCAGGCAAAAAAAATGCAAAAACACGTTTTTTTGGCCCAAAAAGTCGATTTGTACTGTGCTAGAAAAATTTCAATTTTCAGGCAAAAAAAATGCAAAAACACGTTTTTTTGGCCCAAAAAGTCGATTTGTACTGTGCTAAAAAAAATTCAATTTTCAGGCAAAAAAAATGCTAAAACACGTTTTTTTGGCCCAAAAAGTCGATTTGTAGTGTGCTAGAAAAATTTCAATTTTCAGGCAAAAAAAATGCTAAAACACGTTTTTTTGGCCCAAAAAGTCGATTTGTACTGTGCTAGAAAAATTTCAATTTTCAGGCAAAAAAAATGCAAAAACACGTTTTTTTGGCCCAAAAAGTCGATTTGTACAGTGCTAGAAAAATTTCAATTTTCAGGCAAAAAAAATGCTAAAACACGTTTTTTTGGCCCAAAAAGTCGATTTGTACAGTGCTAGAAAAATTTCAATTTTCAGGCAAAAAAAATGCTAAAACACGTTTTTTTGGCCCAAAAAGTCGATTTGTACAGTGCTAGAAAAATTTCAATTTTCAGGCAAAAAAAATGCTAAAACACGTTTTTTTGGCCCAAAAAGTCGATTTGTACTGTGCTAGAAAAATTTCAATTTTCAGGCAAAAAAAATGCAAAAACACGTTTTTTTGGCCCAAAAAGTCGATTTGTACTGTGCTAGAAAAATTTCAATTTTCAGGCAAAAAAAATGCTAAAACACGTTTTTTTGGCCCAAAAAGTCGATTTGTACTGTGCTAGAAAAATTTCAATTTTCAGGCAAAAAAAATGCAAAAACACGTTTTTTTGGCCCAAAAAGTCGATTTGTACAGTGCTAGAAAAATTTCAATTTTCAGGCAAAAAAAATGCTAAAACACGTTTTTTTGGCCCAAAAAGTCGATTTGTACTGTGCTAGAAAAATTTCAATTTTCAGGCAAAAAAAATGCTAAAACACGTTTTTTTGGCCCAAAAAGTCGATTTGTACAGTGCTAGAAAAATTTCAATTTTCAGGCAAAAAAAATGCAAAAACACGTTTTTTTGGCCCAAAAAGTCGATTTGTACAGTGCTAGAAAAATTTCAATTTTCAGGCAAAAAAAATGCAAAAACACGTTTTTTTGGCCCAAAAAGTCGATTTGTACTGTGCTAAAAAAAAATCAATTTTCAGGCAAAAAAAATGCAAAAACACGTTTTTTTGGCCCAAAAAGTCGATTTGTACAGTGCTAGAAAAATTTCAATTTTCAGGCAAAAAAAATGCTAAAACACGTTTTTTTGGCCCAAAAAGTCGATTTGTACTGTGCTAGAAAAATTTCAATTTTCAGGCAAAAAAAATGCAAAAACACGTTTTTTTGGCCCAAAAAGTCGATTTGTACTGTGCTAGAAAAATTTCAATTTTCAGGCAAAAAAAATGCTAAAACACGTTTTTTTGGCCCAAAAAGTCGATTTGTACTGTGCTAGAAAAATTTCAATTTTCAGGCAAAAAAAATGCAAAAACACGTTTTTTTGGCCCAAAAAGTCGATTTGTACAGTGCTAGAAAAATTTCAATTTTCAGGCAAAAAAAATGCTAAAACACGTTTTTTTGGCCCAAAAAGTCGATTTGTACTGTGCTAGAAAAATTTCAATTTTCAGGCAAAAAAAATGCTAAAACACGTTTTTTTGGCCCAAAAAGTCGATTTGTACAGTGCTAGAAAAATTTCAATTTTCAGGCAAAAAAAATGCAAAAACACGTTTTTTTGGCCCAAAAAGTCGATTTGTACAGTGCTAGAAAAATTTCAATTTTCAGGCAAAAAAAATGCAAAAACACGTTTTTTTGGCCCAAAAAGTCGATTTGTACTGTGCTAAAAAAAATTCAATTTTCAGGCAAAAAAAATGCAAAAACACGTTTTTTTGGCCCAAAAAGTCGATTTGTACAGTGCTAGAAAAATTTCAATTTTCAGGCAAAAAAAATGCTAAAACACGTTTTTTTGGCCCAAAAAGTCGATTTGTACTGTGCTAGAAAAATTTCAATTTTCAGGCAAAAAAAATGCTAAAACACGTTTTTTTGGCCCAAAAAGTCGATTTGTACAGTGCTAAAAAAAATTCAATTTTCAGGCAAAAAAAATGCAAAAACACGTTTTTTTGGCCCAAAAAGTCGATTTGTACTGTGCTAGAAAAATTTCAATTTTCAGGCAAAAAAAATGCAAAAACACGTTTTTTTGGCCCAAAAAGTCGATTTGTACAGTGCTAGAAAAATTTCAATTTTCAGGCAAAAAAAATGCAAAAACACGTTTTTTTGGCCCAAAAAGTCGATTTGTACTGTGCTAAAAAAAATTCAATTTTCAGGCAAAAAAAATGCTAAAACACGTTTTTTTGGCCCAAAAAGTCGATTTGTACTGTGCTAGAAAAATTTCAATTTTCAGGCAAAAAAAATGCAAAAACACGTTTTTTTGGCCCAAAAAGTCTGTCAAGGTTTTCACGGGAGACCAAAGTAGTGGCGAATGAAACCTTATAGTTTTGAATTTTCAGTAGTTTAATGCAAGAACATTATGTACACTTATTTACAGAATTATTAACCAATACACTATGTCACCTTATACCCGTAACGGGTCGAAGTACATGGTATGCAGGAGGAGAAATCACGTCACAATTCTCACCCTCCTGTATATATCCTGCCCATGTCCCAAGAAACACCCACACACTACTCCAGCCTGGGTCTTCCAAAATGGAGAGGTTAGATCTCAGTCTTCCACTTTAGGGTACTCCTGACCCTCGTCTTGGCCGGCTGGCTCAGCACCAAACACACGGCGCTACCTTCTGCTCCAGACTGAGACCTCTAGCCAACTCCCTGTCTCAAAAATCTCCACTCTCCACCTAACCTCTGTTAGGCATTATGGGTAGAAACAAAAATATCCAAAGCAAGTTAATAATGATTCCCAATCATTGGAGACAACATTAATAAACCTGATTAAGATAAAAAGGGTTCATAACAAAACATAACATATTTTTACCAGAAACAATATTAAACCATATAAATTATAATTTAACTGTTTGACTTAACACAATCTTAAATCCCAACATCAAACCTAAAACACAAAACACAAAACTTCGAACCGATATCACCTCCAGAATATTAAGAGGGAACAAGTTCCACTCATCATCAAACTGGAGTGATATCGATTCGAGACAAATTAAACCTCCTAGGTCGTATGAACTTTACATGTCCCCCCACCAAACCTTACGACATTGTTGTAAGGGTACAATTACATACGACTTAGGAAGTCTGACAGGATATTTTCTTCTCCTTTAATCACCTTAATTTTAAAAGCATAATTTTGCAAGAACAAAGCCCATCTTAACAATCTCGAGTTTTCAGATTTCTTCCTTTGTAAGTATCCTAGTGAAGCATGGTCCGTGCACAACACAAACTCCTTACCATATAGATATCTATCAAACTTATTGATGGCAAACACTATGGCTAAACATTCTCTTTCACACACAGAGTACCTGGTTTCTCTTGGTTGTAGCTTACGACTAGCAAAGGCAATGGGCAAAAGTCCATCCTCAAATTCTTGTATTAATACAGCTCCAACAGCATAAGCTGAAGCATCTGTCTGAACAATAAAAGGTAAATTAAAGTTTGGTGACCTTAACAGGGGTTTAGACGTTATTCTAATTTTCAGTTCCCTGAACGCTCTCTCATGATCCTCTCCCCATTTAAGTTTGTTTGGTTGTTTCTTCTGTAAAAGACTAGTTAGACCAGCAGTTATTGAAGAATACTTAGGGATAAACTTTTGGTACCAGCCAAGCAAGCCCAAGAATGATCTTAATTGTTTCTTGGTAACTGGGGAGGGAAAATCAAGGATACGTTGAACAGTGCAATCTTGAGGTTTAATCTTTCCATGGCCTATTGTGTGACCCAAGAATGATACAGTCTCATATCCCAGAAAACACTTGGAAGGTCTAACGGTAAGTCCAGCTTTCCTTATCTTAGAAAACAACCTGTTTAACATGGAAATATGTACATCCCAGTTACCTGAATGAACCAGGACATCATCTACATAATTATCTATTTCCTTTTCTCCCCTAAGTAACTTTCTCATCATTCTGTTATATGTCGCTGGAGAGTTAACCAACCCGAAAGGCATCCTCGTAAAGTTATAGCATCCACTGGGAGTACTGAAAGCAGTATATTTCTTGGAGTCATCATCCATTGGGATCTGCCAAAATCCACGACTAAAATCTATTTTAGAAAAGTATTTCTTTCCAGCTACATTTGCAAGAATGTCTTCAGGTTGGTTCATAGGTTCATTGTCGAATCTAGTTTTACTGTTTAGTTTTTTGTAGTTCACACAAAATCTATATGAGCCATCAGGCTTGCTAACTAAGACTACTGGGGCATTATATTCAGAATTAGATCGTTCTATGATTCCTTGGTTTAACATAGTTTGTATTTCCTCCTCTACAGCTGTGCGGGTAGCGAAAGGTAGAGGGTAGGGTTTTTCTCTAACTGGTTCTTCATCAGTTAGTTCGATTGAATGCTTCAATAGGTGGGTTAAGCCCGGTTTATCTGTAAAGATATCTGAGTATACAAATATCAACTCTCTCAATTGGTTCTGCTGGAAGGTAGATAGATCCGAACCGACATTCACATCATTCCAAGTTTCCTTACTCTCTACTTCTGGCAACCGCAGCAGCTGCTGTTCTTCACATACATCTTCAAGGGGAATAACCGAGACAGCAACTATTTCATCTCGAAGTTCATAGTGTTTAAGCAAGTTTACATGGAAGATTTTGGTCTTGCCATCTCCTAGCAGAACCCTGTAATCAAATTCATTGATGACTTCAGTAATCTCAAAAGGTCCCTTCCAGTTCAAGAGTAACTTATTGGAATCTGTTGGCAGAAGAATAAGTACTTTATCCCCTACACTCATATGTCTACGTCTAGCTCTTTTATCGTAATGATGTTTATACACCTCTCCGGCTTTACGAAGATTATCATGAACCACCTTACAGGTATTCTCGAGTTTATTTCTAAGATCTGTGACATACTGGTAGGTATTAAACACTTGTTCCTGATCTCCTTTGCCAATCCAAACATCTTTAAGTAAACTGAGAGGACCCTTAACAGTTCGACCATATAGAAGTTCGAACGGTGCAAAACCCGTGCTTGACTGGGGAACCTCTCTATAAGCAAATAGGGCTGCTGGTATGTAACGATCCCAGTCAGAAGGACACTCCTGGCACATCTTTTTGATCATTAGCTTGAGGGTACCATTAAATTTCTCGTTGAGGCCATTAGCCATTGGATGATAGGGTGTTGTAAATGACTGTTTTACACTTATAAGCCTACAAACCTCTCTCATCAAGTTGGAGGTAAATTGTGACCCCCTATCACTAAGTATCTCCTTTGGAAATCCTATCCTTGAAAATATTTCTAGGAGGGCATCTGCTACTCTTTCTGTGGTAATATCAGGCAATGCTATCGCCTCTGGCCACCTCGTAGCATAGTCCACTACAGTTAATATATATCTGTTTCCCATAACAGAAGCCGGTGCGATGGGTCCCACTAGATCTATTGCAATCTTTTGGAATGGAACACTCATGAGTGGCATTTTACCCAGAGGAACTTTAGCTATCCTACCCTTAGGAATAGTTCTTTGGCACGTATCACAACTCCTGCACCATCTTTTCACATCCGTGCTAATACCTGGCCAATAAAAACATGACAGAATTCTATCCTCCGTTTTCTTAACACCGAGATGTCCCCCGAGTAGACATTCATGAGCTAACTTAGTTATCTTACACCTCCTATTCTTCGGAACCAATAACTGCTTAACCTCCATACCATTTCTGTTGCATCTCCTATACCATACACCACCTTCCTTCAGCATAGGGTATATCCCAGCAGGGGATTCCCGATGTCGTCGCAGCAGGCACTGAAGACTTTGGTCGGCCTCCTGTTCAACATCAGTAACTGGATCATGGTGCGCAGTATCCGTAGACTGCACTTTTAAAGGACGTACGTCCCTTCCTTTTCTCTTCTGTTGTCTGGTAACCGCTGCTCCTCCCAAATCGACAGGCGTGACCTTCAAGTTCCGAAATGGGTCGTTATCATGTTGAATAGAGTATTCTTCATCCTTCATCTCTCCTGAAGCCTCGTCTTGTACCTCTCCTGAAGTCTCGTTTCGTACCTCTCCTGAAGTCTCGTCTCGTACCTCTCCTGAAGCCTCGTCTCGTAGCTCTCCTGAAGTCTCGTCTCGTACCTCTCCTGAAGTCTCGTCGCGTAGCTCTCCTGAACTGTCATGAAAAGCTGCTCCTGGTATGTTGCCAACAATTAGGTCACAAATGGCATTAGTCATGCAGGTTGCCTCGACCTCACCCGTGTAGTAGGGAGTCCGGATAGAGATATGTGCGACAGGACAGATTCGAACAGTACGATCGATGAGAAGACACTTCTTGTTGTCGCCCGTCATCTGTTCCGGTTTTACATACTGGGATTTTACGACAACCCCGGTACATCCAGTGTCTCTAAGAACTTCCACTTCGTGATCCTCTACGAACCCTCGAACCACTTTTAAGCCTTCCCCAATTGAGCCAGATCCCATGATTAGAGGGAGTTTTTCACCTGAAGGTAGAGTGACTGTTGTCGATGGCTGCTGTTCTATACATGCTCTTACCTTGTCCTCCTTTCCTTCTCGATCCTGATTTTTCTGTGGTGTCTTTTGGAACCTACTGTATTGTCTGCAGTCCTTTGCAATGTGTCCGATACGGGAACACAAGAAACAGCGCCTTTCACTCTTTAATAAAGGGGGTTTGAATGTCTTGCCTTGCTCAGGGTTC
Organism: Petrolisthes manimaculis; assembly: GCA_034508575.1. Lineage (NCBI taxonomy): Eukaryota > Metazoa > Arthropoda > Malacostraca > Decapoda > Porcellanidae > Petrolisthes > Petrolisthes manimaculis. Next base: position 12,498 of record JAWZYT010002955.1, on the reverse strand, counting down.
ACCAATCCACTCGTACTAATAGTTCCTTCTTGTGTGGTCTTGTAAGGTTTAGTCTTTCGCCACATTGGACCACCATGTGCTGCCAAATATTGTTCTGTAAAACTGATCATTTCCTTAAGTGACTTAGGAGTACGTTCTTTCAGGAACACCCTAAGTTCGTGATGAGACTTCCTCAAAAATTGTTCTCTTAGCACCAAATCACATAAGTCTTCGTATGTTTTGTCTATCTCAGTCATTTCAACCCATCTTTCAAAATATCTCGTCATGCGAGCGGAAAACTGACTCACTGTTTCACATTTTTCAGGGAAGGTGTCGCGAAACTTTTGGCGATACCCCTCTTCGGTTAACATATATCTTTGTAATATTGCTTTTTTCACTTGGTCATAGTCTTCGGCACCATCAGGAGGTATACATACATATGCTTGCAGTGCTTTGCCTGTTAATAACGAACTCAGGTTGGTAGCCCATGTGTTTCTCTCCCACTTATGAGTTTGAGCGTGTCTTTCGAATCTCTCTATATACGCGTCTATGTCATCAATGTTTTCATCAAATTTAGGAAGCTTAATCTTGAACACACTATAAGTATCCGAAGGATTAACCCCTCCTTGCTGCACATTTAATCGTTTAGCCTGTTCGAGTTCTAGTTCCTTATCTTTTAAGGCTAACTGAATTTTTAGTAGGGATTTTTCTTCCTCAACCTTGGCCTTTTCATCCTCACGAACTTCCGATCTTCTTTGTCTTTCTGCATCAAACAAACCCTTCACAAAATCCCGTAACCCCTCTCCTTCATAACCAAGTCTTTCTCCCAAATCCACATACTGATTCATCAAGTCATATTCACTCATGATGGACAACTGTCTGTGAGGTAAACACTACAAGGTCGTTCAATAGATTTCTTGCAACTATATGGTTCACATTGCCAACTCTGGTCTGGTTTCCCGGGTCTGGGCACCATTTGTCAAGGTTTTCACGGGAGACCAAAGTAGTGGCGAATGAAACCTTATAGTTTTGAATTTTCAGTAGTTTAATGCAAGAACATTATGTACACTTATTTACAGAATTATTAACCAATACACTATGTCACCTTATACCCGTAACGGGTCGAAGTACATGGTATGCAGGAGGAGAAATCACGTCACAATTCTCACCCTCCTGTATATATCCTGCCCATGTCCCAAGAAACACCCACACACTACTCCAGCCTGGGTCTTCCAAAATGGAGAGGTTAGATCTCAGTCTTCCACTTTAGGGTACTCCTGACCCTCGTCTTGGCCGGCTGGCTCAGCACCAAACACACGGCGCTACCTTCTGCTCCAGACTGAGACCTCTAGCCAACTCCCTGTCTCAAAAATCTCCACTCTCCACCTAACCTCTGTTAGGCATTATGGGTAGAAACAAAAATATCCAAAGCAAGTTAATAATGATTCCCAATCATTGGAGACAACATTAATAAACCTGATTAAGATAAAAAGGGTTCATAACAAAACATAACATATTTTTACCAGAAACAATATTAAACCATATAAATTATAATTTAACTGTTTGACTTAACACAATCTTAAATCCCAACATCAAACCTAAAACACAAAACACAAAACTTCGAACCGATATCACCTCCAGAATATTAAGAGGGAACAAGTTCCACTCATCATCAAACTGGAGTGATATCGATTCGAGACAAATTAAACCTCCTAGGTCGTATGAACTTTACAAAGTCGATTTGTACAGTGCTAGAAAAATTTCAATTTTCAGGCAAAAAAAATGCAAAAACACGTTTTTTTGGCCCAAAAAGTCGATTTGTACTGTGCTAGAAAAAATTCAATTTTCAGGCAAAAAAAATGCTAAAACACGTTTTTTTGGCCCAAAAAGTCGATTTGTACTGTGCTAGAAAAATTTCAATTTTCAGGCAAAAAAAATGCTAAAACACGTTTTTTTGGCCCAAAAAGTCGATTTGTACAGTGCTAGAAAAAATTCAATTTTCAGGCAAAAAAAAAGCAAAAACACGTTTTTTTGGCCCAAAAAGTCGATTTGTACTGTGCTAGAAAAATTTCAATTTTCAGGCAAAAAAAATGCAAAAACACGTTTTTTTGGCCCAAAAAGTCGATTTGTACAGTGCTAGAAAAAATTCAATTTTCAGGCAAAAAAATTGCAAAAACACGTTTTTTTGGCCCAAAAAGTCGATTTGTACTGTGCTAGAAAAATTTCAATTTTCAGGCAAAAAAAATGCAAAAACACGTTTTTTTGGCCCAAAAAGTCGATTTGTACTGTGCTAGAAAAAATTCAATTTTCAGGCAAAAAAAATGCAAAAACACGTTTTTTTGGCCCAAAAAGTCGATTTGTACAGTGCTAGAAAAAATTCAATTTTCAGGCAAAAAAAATGCAAAAACACGTTTTTTTGGCCCAAAAATTCGATTTGTACTGTGCTAGAAAAAATTCAATTTTCAGGCAAAAAAAATGCAAAAACACGTTTTTTTGGCCCAAAAAGTCGATTTGTACTGTGCTAGAAAAATTTCAATTTTCAGGCAAATAAAATGCAAAAACACGTTTTTTTGGCCCAAAAAGTCGATTTGTACAGTGTTAGAAAAATTTCAATTTTCAGGCAAAAAAAATGCAAAAACACGTTTTTTTGGCCCAAAAAGTCGATTTGTACTGTGCTAGAAAAATTTCAATTTTCAGGCAAAAAAAATGCAAAAACACGTTTTTTTGGCCCAAAAAGTCGATTTGTACAGTGCTAGAAAAATTTCAATTTTCAGGCAAAAAAAATGCTAAAACACGTTTTTTTGGCCCAAAAAGTCGATTTGTACTGTGCTAGAAAAATTTCAATTTTCAGGCAAAAAAAAAGCTAAAACACGTTTTTTTGGCCCAAAAAGTCGATTTGTACAGTGCTAAAAAAATTTCAATTTTCAGGCAAAAAAAATGCAAAAACACGTTTTTTTGGCCCAAAAAGTCGATTTGTACAGTGCTAGAAAAATTTCAATTTTCAGGCAAAAAAAATGCAAAAACACGTTTTTTTGGCCCAAAAAGTCGATTTGTACAGTGCTAGAAAAATTTCAATTTTCAGGCAAAAAAAATGCTAAAACACGTTTTTTTGGCCCAAAAAGTCGATTTGTACTGTGCTAGAAAAATTTCAATTTTCAGGCAAAAAAAATGCTAAAACACGTTTTTTTGGCCCAAAAAGTCGATTTGTACAGTGCTAGAAAAATTTCAATTTTCAGGCAAAAAAAATGCAAAAACACGTTTTTTTGGCCCAAAAAGTCGATTTGTACAGTGCTAGAAAAATTTCAATTATCAGGCAAAAAAAATGCAAAAACACGTTTTTTTGGCCCAAAAAGTCGATTTGTACAGTGCTAGAAAAATTTCAATTTTCAGGCAAAAAAAATGCTAAAACACGTTTTTTTGGCCCAAAAAGTCGATTTGTACAGTGCTAGAAAAATTTCAATTTTCAGGCAAAAAAAATGCTAAAACACGTTTTTTTGGCCCAAAAAGTCGATTTGTACAGTGCTAGAAAAATTTCAATTTTCAGGCAAAAAAAATGCTAAAACACGTTTTTTTGGCCCAAAAAGTCGATTTGTACTGTGCTAGAAAAATTTCAATTTTCAGGCAAAAAAAATGCAAAAACACGTTTTTTTGGCCCAAAAAGTCGATTTGTACTGTGCTAGAAAAATTTCAATTTTCAGGCAAAAAAAATGCAAAAACACGTTTTTTTGGCCCAAAAAGTCGATTTGTACAGTGCTAGAAAAATTTCAATTTTCAGGCAAAAAAATTGCAAAAACACGTTTTTTTGGCCCAAAAAGTCGATTTGTACTGTGCTAGAAAAATTTCAATTTTCAGGCAAAAAAAATGCAAAAACACGTTTTTTTGGCCCAAAAAGTCGATTTGTACAGTGCTAGAAAAATTTCAATTTTCAGGCAAAAAAAATGCAAAAACACGTTTTTTTGGCCCAAAAAGTCGATTTGTACTGTGCTAGAAAAATTTCAATTTTCAGGCAAAAAAAATGCTAAAACACGTTTTTTTGGCCCAAAAAGTCGATTTGTACTGTGCTAGAAAAATTTCAATTTTCAGGCAAAAAAAATGCTAAAACACGTTTTTTTGGCCCAAAAAGTCGATTTGTACAGTGCTAGAAAAAATTCAATTTTCAGGCAAAAAAAATGCAAAAACACGTTTTTTTGGCCCAAAAAGTCGATTTGTACTGTGCTAGAAAAATTTCAATTTTCAGGCAAAAAAAATGCAAAAACACGTTTTTTTGGCCCAAAAAGTCGATTTGTACAGTGCTAGAAAAATTTCAATTTTCAGGCAAAAAAATTGCAAAAACACGTTTTTTTGGCCCAAAAAGTCGATTTGTACTGTGCTAGAAAAATTTCAATTTTCAGGCAAAAAAAATGCAAAAACACGTTTTTTTGGCCCAAAAAGTCGATTTGTACTGTGCTAGAAAAAATTCAATTTTCAGGCAAAAAAAATGCAAAAACACGTTTTTTTGGCCCAAAAAGTCGATTTGTACAGTGCTAGAAAAATTTCAATTTTCAGGCAAAAAAAATGCAAAAACACGTTTTTTTGGCCCAAAAAGTCGATTTGTACTGTGCTAGAAAAAATTCAATTTTTAGGCAAAAAAAATGCAAAAACACGTTTTTTTGGCCCAAAAAGTCGATTTGTACTGTGCTAGAAAAATTTCAATTTTCAGGCAAAAAAAATGCAAAAACACGTTTTTTTGGCCCAAAAAGTCGATTTGTACAGTGCTAGAAAAATTTCAATTTTCAGGCAAAAAAAATGCTAAAACACGTTTTTTTGGCCCAAAAAGTCGATTTGTACTGTGCTAGAAAAATTTCAATTTTCAGGCAAAAAAAATGCAAAAACACGTTTTTTTGGCCCAAAAAGTCGATTTGTACTGTGCTTGAAAAATTTCAATTTTCAGGCAAAAAAAATGCTAAAACACATTTTTTTGGCCCAAAAAGTCGATTTGTACTGTGCTAGAAAAATTTCAATTTTCAGGCAAAAAAAATGCTAAAACACGTTTTTTTGGCCCAAAAAGTCGATTTGTACTGTGCTAGAAAAATTTCAATTTTCAGGCAAAAAAAATGCAAAAACACGTTTTTTTGGCCCAAAAAGTCGATTTGTACAGTGCTAGAAAAATTTCAATTTTCAGGCAAAAAAAATGCTAAAACACGTTTTTTTGGCCCAAAAAGTCGATTTGTACTGTGCTAGAAAAATTTCAATTTTCAGGCAAAAAAAATGCAAAAACACGTTTTTTTGGCCCAAAAAGTCGATTTGTACTGTGCTAGAAAAATGTCAATTTTCAGGCAAAAAAAATGCTAAAACACGTTTTTTTGGCCCAAAAAGTCGATTTGTACTGTGCTAGAAAAATTTCAATTTTCAGGCAAAAAAAATGCAAAAACACGTTTTTTTGGCCCAAAAAGTCGATTTGTACTGTGCTAGAAAAATTTCAATTTTCAGGCAAAAAAAATGCTAAAACACGTTTTTTTGGCCCAATAAGTCGATTTGTACTGTGCTTGAAAAATTTCAATTTTCAGGCAAAAAAAATGCTAAAACACGTTTTTTTGGCCCAAAAAGTCGATTTGTACTGTGCTAGAAAAATTTCAATTTTCAAGCAAAAAAAATGCTAAAACACGTTTTTTTGGCCCAAAAAGTCGATTTGTACTGTGCTAGAAAAATTTCAATTTTCAGGCAAAAAAAATGCAAAAACACGTTTTTTTGGCCCAAAAAGTCGATTTGTACAGTGCTAGAAAAATTTCAATTTTCAGGCAAAAAAAATGCAAAAACACGTTTTTTTGGCCCAAAAAGTCGATTTGTACTGTGCTAGAAAAATTTCAATTTTCAGGCAAAAAAAATGCTAAAACACGTTTTTTTGGCCCAAAAAGTCGATTTGTACTGTGCTAGAAAAAAATCAATTTTCAGGCAAAAAAAATGCAAAAACACGTTTTTTTGGCCCAAAAAGTCGATTTGTACTGTGCTAGAAAAATTTCAATTTTCAGGCAAAAAAAATGCAAAAACACGTTTTTTTGGCCCAAAAAGTCGATTTGTACAGTGCTAAAAAAAATTCAATTTTCAGGCAAAAAAAATGCTAAAACACGTTTTTTTGGCCCAAAAAGTCGATTTGTACTGTGCTAGAAAAATTTCAATTTTCAGGCAAAAAAAATGCAAAAACACGTTTTTTTGGCCCAAAAAGTCGATTTGTACTGTGCTAGAAAAATTTCAATTTTCAGGCAAAAAAAATGCTAAAACACGTTTTTTTGGCCCAAAAAGTCGATTTGTACTGTGCTAGAAAAAATTCAATTTTCAGACAAAAAAAATGCAAAAACACGTTTTTTTGGCCCAAAAAGTCGATTTGTACAGTGCTAGAAAAATTTCAATTTTCAGGCAAAAAAAATGCTAAAACACGTTTTTTTGGCCCAAAAAGTCGATTTGTACTGTGCTAGAAAAATTTCAATTTTCAGGCAAAAAAAATGCAAAAACACGTTTTTTTGGCCCAAAAAGTCGATTTGTACTGTGCTAGAAAAATTTCAATTTTCAGGCAAAAAAAATGCAAAAACACGTTTTTTTGGCCCAAAAAGTCGATTTGTACAGTGCTAGAAAAATTTCAATTTTCAGGCAAAAAAAATGCTAAAACACGTTTTTTTGGCCCAAAAAGTCGATTTGTACTGTGCTAGAAAAATTTCAATTTTCAGGCAAAAAAAATGCTAAAACACGTTTTTTTGGCCCAAAAAGTCGATTTGTACTGTGCTAGAAAAATTTCAATTTTCAGGCAAAAAAAATGCAAAAACACGTTTTTTTGGCCCAAAAAGTCGATTTGTACTGTGCTAGAAAAATTTCAATTTTCAGGCAAAAAAAATTGCAAAAACACGTTTTTTTGGCCCAAAAAGTCGATTTGTACTGTGCTAAAAAAATTCAATTTTCAGGCAAAAAAAATGCTAAAACACGTTTTTTTGGCCCAAAAAGTCGATTTGTACTGTGCTAGAAAAATTTCAATTTTCAGGCAAAAAAAATGCTAAAACACGTTTTTTTGGCCCAAAAAGTCGATTTGTACTGTGCTAGAAAAATTTTAATTTTCAGGCAAAAAAAATGCAAAAACACGTTTTTTTGGCCCAAAAAGTCGATTTGTACAGTGCTAGAAAAATTTCAATTTTCAGGCAAAAAAAATGCTAAAACACGTTTTTTTGGCCCAAAAAGTCGATTTGTACAGTGCTAGAAAAATTTCAATTTTCAGGCAAAAAAAATGCTAAAACACGTTTTTTTGGCCCAAAAAGTCGATTTGTACAGTGCTAGAAAAATTTCAATTTTCAGGCAAAAAAAATGCTAAAACACGTTTTTTTGGCCCAAAAAGTCGATTTGTACTGTGCTAGAAAAATTTCAATTTTCAGGCAAAAAAAATGCAAAAACACGTTTTTTTGGCCCAAAAAGTCAATTTGTACAGTGCTAGAAAAATTTCAATTTTCAGGCAAAAAAAATGCAAAAACACGTTTTTTTGGCCCAAAAAGTCGATTTGTACTGTGCTAGAAAAATTTCAATTTTCAGGCAAAAAAAATGCAAAAACACGTTTTTTTGGCCCAAAAAGTCGATTTGTACTGTGCTAGAAAAATTTCAATTTTCAGGCAAAAAAAATGCTAAAACACGTTTTTTTGGCCCAAAAAGTCGATTTGTACTGTGCTAGAAAAATTTCAATTTTCAGGCAAAAAAAATGCAAAAACACGTTTTTTTGGCCCAAAAAGTCGATTTGTACAGTGCTAGAAAAATTTCAATTTTCAGGCAAAAAAAATGCTAAAACACGTTTTTTTGGCCCAAAAAGTCGATTTGTACTGTGCTAGAAAAATTTCAATTTTCTGGCAAAAAAAATGCTAAAACACGTTTTTTTGGCCCAAAAAGTCGATTTGTACAGTGCTAGAAAAATTTCAATTTTCAGGCAAAAAAAATGCAAAAACACGTTTTTTTGGCCCAAAAAGTCGATTTGTACAGTGCTAGAAAAATTTCAATTTTCAGGCAAAAAAAATGCAAAAACACGTTTTTTTGGCCCAAAAAGTCGATTTGTACTGTGCTAAAAAAAATTCAATTTTCAGGCAAAAAAAATGCAAAAACACGTTTTTTTGGCCCAAAAAGTCGATTTGTACAGTGCTAGAAAAATTTCAATTTTCAGGCAAAAAAAATGCTAAAACACGTTTTTTTGGCCCAAAAAGTCGATTTGTACTGTGCTAGAAAAATTTCAATTTTCAGGCAAAAAAAATGCTAAAACACGTTTTTTTGGCCCAAAAAGTCGATTTGTACAGTGCTAAAAAAAATTCAATTTTCAGGCAAAAAAAATGCAAAAACACGTTTTTTTGGCCCAAAAAGTCGATTTGTACTGTGCTAAAAAAAATTCAATTTTCAGGCAAAAAAAATGCTAAAACACGTTTTTTTGGCCCAAAAAGTCGATTTGTACAGTGCTATAAAAATTTCAATTTTCAGGCAAAAAAAATGCAAAAACACGTTTTTTTGGCCCAAAAAGTCGATTTGTACTGTGCTAAAAAAAATTCAATTTTCAGGCAAAAAAAATGCAAAAACACGTTTTTTTGGCCCAAAAAGTCGATTTGTACAGTGCTAGAAAAATTTCAATTTTCAGGCAAAAAAAATGCTAAAACACGTTTTTTTGGCCCAAAAAGTCGATTTGTACTGTGCTAGAAAAATTTCAATTTTCAGGCAAAAAAAATGCTAAAACACGTTTTTTTGGCCCAAAAAGTCGATTTGTACAGTGCTAAAAAAAATTCAATTTTCAGGCAAAAAAAATGCAAAAACACGTTTTTTTGGCCCAAAAAGTCGATTTGTACTGTGCTAGAAAAATTTCAATTTTCAGGCAAAAAAAATGCAAAAACACGTTTTTTTGGCCCAAAAAGTCGATTTGTACAGTGCTATAAAAATTTCAATTTTCAGGCAAAAAAAATGCAAAAACACGTTTTTTTGGCCCAAAAAGTCGATTTGTACTGTGCTAAAAAAAATTCAATTTTCAGGCAAAAAAAATGCTAAAACACGTTTTTTTGGCCCAAAAAGTCGATTTGTACTGTGCTAGAAAAATTTCAATTTTCAGGCAAAAAAAATGCTAAAACACGTTTTTTTGGCCCAAAAAGTCGATTTGTACTGTGCTAGAAAAATTTCAATTTTCAGGCAAAAAAAATGCAAAAACACGTTTTTTTGGCCCAAAAAGTCGATTTGTACAGTGCTAGAAAAATTTCAATTTTCAGGCAAAAAAAAAGCTAAAACACGTTTTTTTGGCCCAAAAAGTCGATTTGTACAGTGCTAGAAAAATTTCAATTTTCAGGCAAAAAAAATGCTAAAACACGTTTTTTTGGCCCAAAAAGTCGATTTGTACAGTGCTAGAAAAATTTCAATTTTCAGGCAAAAAAAATGCTAAAACACGTTTTTTTGGCCCAAAAAGTCGATTTGTACTGTGCTAGAAAAATTTCAATTTTCAGGCAAAAAAAATGCAAAAACACGTTTTTTTGGCCCAAAAAGTCGATTTGTACAGTGCTAGAAAAATTTCAATTTTCAGGCAAAAAAAATGCAAAAACACGTTTTTTTGGCCCAAAAAGTCGATTTGTACTGTGCTAGAAAAATTTCAATTTTCAGGCAAAAAAAATGCAAAAACACGTTTTTTTGGCCCAAAAAGTCGATTTGTACTGTGCTAGAAAAATTTCAATTTTCAGGCAAAAAAAATGCTAAAACACGTTTTTTTGGCCCAAAAAGTCGATTTGTACTGTGCTAGAAAAATTTCAATTTTCAGGCAAAAAAAATGCAAAAACACGTTTTTTTGGCCCAAAAAGTCGATTTGTACAGTGCTAGAAAAATTTCAATTTTCAGGCAAAAAAAATGCTAAAACACGTTTTTTTGGCCCAAAAAGTCGATTTGTACTGTGCTAGAAAAATTTCAATTTTCAGGCAAAAAAAATGCTAAAACACGTTTTTTTGGCCCAAAAAGTCGATTTGTACAGTGCTAGAAAAATTTCAATTTTCAGGCAAAAAAAATGCAAAAACACGTTTTTTTGGCCCAAAAAGTCGATTTGTACAGTGCTAGAAAAATTTCAATTTTCAGGCAAAAAAAATGCAAAAACACGTTTTTTTGGCCCAAAAAGTCGATTTGTACTGTGCTAAAAAAAATTCAATTTTCAGGCAAAAAAAATGCAAAAACACGTTTTTTTTGGCCCAAAAAGTCGATTTGTACAGTGCTAGAAAAATTTCAATTTTCAGGCAAAAAAAATGCTAAAACACGTTTTTTTGGCCCAAAAAGTCGATTTGTACTGTGCTAGAAAAATTTCAATTTTCAGGCAAAAAAAATGCAAAAACACGTTTTTTTGGCCCAAAAGTCGATTTGTACTGTGCTAGAAAAATTTCAATTTTCAGGCAAAAAAAATGCAAAAACACGTTTTTTTGGCCCAAAAAGTCGATTTGTACAGTGCTAGAAAAATTTCAATTTTCAGGCAAAAAAAATGCAAAAACACGTTTTTTTGGCCCAAAAAGTCGATTTGTACTGTGCTAGAAAAATTTCAATTTTCAGGCAAAAAAAATGCAAAAACACGTTTTTTTGGCCCAAAAAGTCGATTTGTACAGTGCTAGAAAAATTTCAATTTTCAGGCAAAAAAAATGCAAAAACACGTTTTTTTGGCCAAAAAGTCGATTTGTACAGTGCTAGAAAAATTTCAATTTTCAGGCAAAAAAAATGCAAAAACACGTTTTTTTGGCCCAAAAAGTCGATTTGTACTGTGCTAGAAAAATTTCAATTTCTCAGGCAAAAAAAATGCTAAAACACGTTTTTTTGGCCCAAAAAGTCGATTTGTACTGTGCTAGAAAAATTTCAATTTTCAGGCAAAAAAAATGCTAAAACACGTTTTTTTGGCCCAAAAAGTCGATTTGTACTGTGCTAGAAAAATTTCAATTTTCAGGCAAAAAAAATGCTAAAACACGTTTTTTTGGCCCAAAAAGTCGATTTGTACTGTGCTAGAAAAATTTCAATTTTCAGGCAAAAAAAATGCAAAAACACGTTTTTTGGCCCAAAAAGTCGATTTGTACTGTGCTAAAAAAATTCAATTTTCAGGCAAAAAAAATGCTAAAACACGTTTTTTTTGGCCAAAAAGTCGATTTGTACAGTGCTAGAAAAATTTCAATTTTCAGGCAAAAAAAATGCTAAAACACGTTTTTTTGGCCCAAAAAGTCGATTTGTACTGTGCTAGAAAAATTTCAATTTTCAGGCAAAAAAAATGCTAAAACACGTTTTTTTGGCCCAAAAAGTCGATTTGTACTGTGCTAGAAAAATTTCAATTTTCAGGCAAAAAAAATGCAAAAACACGTTTTTTTGGCCAAAAAGTCGATTTGTACTGTGCTAGAAAAATTTCAATTTTCAGGCAAAAAAAATGCAAAAACACGTTTTTGCCAAAAAGTCGATTTGTACTGTGCTAGAAAAATTTCAATTTTCAGGCAAAAAAAATACAAAAACACGTTTTTTTGGCCCAAAAAGTCGATTTGTACTGTGCTAGAAAAAATTCAATTTTCAGGCAAAAAAAATGCTAAAACACGTTTTTTTGCCCAAAAAGTCGATTTGTACTGTGCTAGAAAAATTTCAATTTTCAGGCAAAAAAAATGCAAAAACACGTTTTTTTGGCCCAAAAAGTCGATTTGTACAGTGCTAGAAAAATTTCAATTTTCAGGCAAAAAAAATGCAAAACACGTTTTTTTGGCCCAAAAAGTCGATTTGTACAGTGCTAGAAAAATTTCAATTTTCAGGCAAAAAAATGCAAAAACACGTTTTTTTTGGCCCAAAAAGTCGATTTGTACTGTGCTAGAAAAATTTCAATTTTCAGGCAAAAAAAATGCTAAAACACGTTTTTTTGGCCAAAAAGTCGATTTGTACTGTGCTAGAAAATTTCAATTTTCAGGCAAAAAAAATGCTAAAACACGTTTTTTTGGCCCAAAAGTCGATTTGTACTGGCTAGAAAAATTTCAATTTTCAGGCAAAAAAAATGCTAAAACACGTTTTTTTGGCCCAAAAAGTCGATTTGTACTGTGCTAGAAAAATTTCAATTTCAGGCAAAAAAAATGCTAAAACACGTTTTTTTGGCCCAAAAGTCGATTTGTACTGTGCTAGAAAAATTTCAATTTTCAGGCAAAAAAAATGCTAAAACACGTTTTTTGGCCCAAAAAGTCGATTTGTACTGTGCTAGAAAAATTCAATTTTCAGCAAAAAAAATGCTAAAACACGTTTTTTTGGCCAAAAAGTCGATTTGTACAGTGCTAGAAAAATTTCAATTTTCAGGCAAAAAAAATGCTAAAAACACGTTTTTTTGGCCCAAAAAGTCGATTTGTACAGTGCTAGAAAAATTTCAATTTTCAGGCAAAAAAAATGCTAAAACACGTTTTTTTGCCCCAAAAAGTCGATTTGTACTGTGCTAAAAAATTCAATTTTCAGGCAAAAAAATGCTAAAACACGTTTTTTTTGCCCAAAAAGTCGATTTGTACTGTGCTAGAAAAA
>JAWZYT010002954.1:0-17858 GCA_034508575.1 Petrolisthes manimaculis | reverse complement strand
ATAAAATTTCTTAGGGATCCTGTGCATGTTATAGGAGAACTGGAAGCAACTGACTCCTCCAAACAATGCCACAAAACACACAGCCAAAGTTTAATTACTGTCTTATGGCACAGATGGATGCATTCAGTTACCTATATACAGTCTATCCACAACGGGGCCCATTAATTAGAAAAGGTAAAATCAACCTCATTTCTAACTTCTCCAGGCATGCATCTAAAACCATAATGCCGACCACAGAGTATAGAAACTACCTCGGGATCTAAAAAAAACAAAAAAACACCCGCGTTCGCCAAATTACGGATCATTCCTTCCATTTACCGCCGCAGGGTACAAGTAAAATGTCGGACTCCCAAAAATTGTGCCATCAAGCCTACTCGAGTGGAACGGGGGCACAGATTCCTAGTATTTCCATTTTTTTTTTTCCTTTCTTTTCTTTTCGTTTCTGGCCTAACAACCCCATCCTACCTACCTCGCATTTGTGATTCAGGACACTGGCAAATTTGTGGCCCGCGCCCGTCCGGTAAGCTGATGGTACAATTGTGGCGACTCAGACGTTTTCTCTTTTTTTTTTTTTTTAACTATTTGAGAACCAGGCAGGGTCATCCATTTTTGTCACTGTACTCTTAACTTTGTTCCATACGATTCTATTATATATTTTAGTACAACTACAGACGCTAATAAGTTCTCCTCCTATTGTATCTTTTCCAATCGTGTTATTGTCTTTTAATTAACTTACAACATGTTTATCTACAGACGGTTTTGGCCACCAGGGGAGAACTAACTGCACTGAAGGGATTATCATAGCTTTTTTAATGAGACTTAGATCAGCTGCGGCAAATAAAGTCCAACATTTGTCCTTCTTTCTATCTATTTTATTCACTTTCTCTGCTTCCATACAGTTTTCTTTTGCTTACATAGACGCTTTTCATTTATGTTTTGTTTTTTCTCTCTGGTACCGAGTTGACTGGGTAATAAAGTCCAACAGTTGTCCTTATTTTTTAATTTATTTCATTCACTGTCTCTGCCTCCATACAATTTTTTTCTTTTTTTTTTTACATAGACGCTTTTCATTTCTGTTTTGTTTTTTCTATCTAGCACTGAGTTCACTGGGTAATATGACAACACCACGGCTGTCACTTGTGCCTTTCATGACCCACCAATGTTGTGTCAGGTCTGGAGGGAAGGAGGTGATGAGTGGGAAGGAAAACAGGAAGCTAGTTAGGTGGGATGGGCAGGAGGGCTTGGTGAGGCTGGGAAGAGGGGAGGGGAAGGGAGGAGGGGTTGGTGAGGTTGGGAAGAGGGGAGGGGAAGGGAGGAGGGGTTCGTGAGGGTGGGAAGAGGGGAGGGAAGGGAGGAGAAGATAGTGGGGTTGGAGGGGAGGGGAAGGAGGAGGGGTTGGTAAGGGCTGTTTTCTCTCACTCTCTTTTTTTTTTCTTTTTTTTTTGCTGTCGAGGTGAGTGGTTGATAGGTCGTTTTTATCCCGAAGGCCTCATCTAGCCCATAATGAGTGTGCGCTCGTGTGTAATGTTCAGTTAATTAGGGTATTAGCGAGGGCATAGTCATTACGTCATGTTAATGTGACCTGCTTAAATATCTCGCCATTACATAACATGACATTAATTCTTCCTCTCAACAACACGAGGAGAGAAGCTACCAATCTCTCTTCTCTCTCTCTCTCTCTCTCTCTCTCTCTCTCTCTCTCTCTCTCTCTCTCTCTCTCTCTCTCTCTCTCTCTCTCTCTCTCTCTCTCTCTCTCTCTCTCTCTCTCAGATATATGGATCGGAGAAAGATAAACTAATTATGAAAGATTAAAAAGACGAATATAAGAAAGACTGACCTTGGACGTGAGGTGAGTGGAGTTGTTGGTCACCTGGAGAGAATAGAACGAGAGGGGCATTAGTGGAGGCATAGCACTTTTTTTCTCACTTTACATAGAAATTAATAAATATGGGAGTTAATAAGTATGATAGATCTATTACTATTAATATTTAAGTAAAAATGGCAAATTAGTGAATTAATAGAACACAATTAGTTTATAAATGCATGCAAAATTAAATAAAGCCTTAAACAATATTAGTATATTATGATAAACTGAAAGTACAAAAATTTAAAAGACATGTGCAAAGAAAAATATATACACGAATAAGAAATATATGTGATTAATGTACGAAAATTATTCTATGTGCGGTAAAGATAATTCAGAATATAGAGAGAACGACAGCACGGGTAAAATGTGTCAGAAGTGGTTCATGAGGAGAGGAGAGTCAGCTTCTTGGTCCCTCACTTCCTTCTCCAGTCCAACCCAGGAAATGACTCGGGTAACCTCATCCTTTTCATTGCTGCTCCCACCCAGTCCTCTCCATCTCTCGCTCTCTCTATTTATTTATCTATCTATCTTCTATTCTTTTCACTACTCTTCTCTTTTTCTGTGTTATATATATATATATTTAACTCGGTTTATCTATCTGTCTGTTTATTTCTCTGTCTCTGATGTTGCATCATAATTGACTCGTGACATATTAGTCAATATGTAGCAGGGATAAGTATTAAACATCTTCACTATTCAGTGAAGATGATTATCTCCTGGATACATTATTATGTCTTGGTGTTATTATGTTACTGTATTATTATACCGGCACTAGATAGATTTAGTAACATCTCTACTATTAGGTAGAAGATGTCCAGTTATTTATCATCCTGTTTCTGTACAAACATGATTTTGCTGATACAGTAGATAAATTGATGAAAACCTTAGCCAAAAAATCAAAATAACACAACTAACTCGTGAGCAGAAGGTGAGTACGTGGGGATTATAGTGCATACATATCGAAAGGCCCCACGTAAAACAATTAAATGTTGGCAAACCCGAAAAGGTTAGGTTAGGTTAGGTTAGGTTGTGTGACTGGTTACGTGTGGTAAAAATTTCATTTGAGATCAAAATATCATGAGAGGTTAAAAGTAATGAGATTAAAAGTCCGAGTGAGATTAAATGAGCAGGAGGTCAAAAAGGAATGCGAGGTGAAAATAACATAGGTCACAAGGTCAAGCAAAAGTAAATAGAGGTGAGGTTAACAGGAAGAGTGAATTCGCAATGACACGTGGGGTCACATAGGACACGTGAGGTCAAAAGGTCATACGAGGTCAAGAGGTCATGCAAGGTCAAAAGACTATGTGAGGTCAGCGAACCCAATAGAGTTTTGTTATTGTTAAATGAATTTCCAAGACAACTTTCCTACTGAGTCCACTCCTTAGCCACTTTAGGTTCAGTCTGTCTGTCTGTCTCTCTCTCTCTCTCTCATATATATATATATATATATATAATCATCAACTGCGCTACCATTTTAGTAATTAAAATAATCTCGTACAGTATTTGTTATGTGTGATGAATTTACATCCAGGATTATCTTTTAGAAAAGTAGACTGTGTGCGTCTGTCTGTCTGTGTGTGTGTGTGTGTGTGTGCACATTAATATCTTTATTTTCATGATGTGATTAAGGTTAATGAGGCCATCCTATACTTTGCATATATACCAAAACTGTAACACTGTTATTTTCCGTGAATATTTTTATCGGCAGTGAGACATGGATACTGTAAGTGTGGGATGATTAGTTTTACTGACCTTTGAACATAAAGCTGTAAAATACTGCTGCTGACTTTAAGAACATTTATTTTCGATGTAGTATTTAAGCGAGTGTGATGGTGGTGGGAGTAAAGTGTGGAATAAGGGAGAGGAACGGCTGAACAAAATATGCAGGATTGATGTTAAAAGAGAGAGAGAGAGAGAGATAGAGAGAGAGCACGGATGTTGATCATAACCTCACAGTATTATTGTGCATTATATAAGACAATGTCGATATATAATTTCGTTCGATACAGGCCTAGTATGCAGGTTAGGAAAAACAGTGAAATGTGGGTGACATTATCCGTAGACTTTATTTGTCGTTTAATACAGCCACCACTACACCGAGTTCCTTTCCAGTAGATACGGTAGAGATAGACAGTGTACTTGATTACATGTAGCCGGGAAACGTGTAGTGATGGGTTGTGTTGTTGACGTAGGTGTGACATTGATGGTGAAAAGGTTAGAGTTCAGGCACATATTACACGCCAAACTGTTACGCATAAACAGAACATAAGCGGACGACTAATATACCGTACACACTACTATACTCCACTAGTTTATTGAACGTGATGATAATGGACTCTGTGTTATCCCCATTTAAAAGAGTGTTCATTATGCTATTTCCTACAAATTGTACAGTTGACGCTTTTATAAAACGGTAAATCCTACATTAGAACATTTCAATAATTTCATATACTTATTCAAATTTGGTAAACAGTATTGAGATTTACATGTGTAATACGAATAAATAATGATCATCATGTAGGTTTCATTAGTGTTTGCTGATACTGAATAAGTGTATGTGTATTCAGGAAAGTTAATTATATCTCGGACAGTATCTTTAAAAAAGGATATACAGTATGTATTGTATATTATTCAATCTTTTATATTACTCTCATACATTATAATCCCTGTAAGAAGAGATTACTGATTATCCTACACACTCTATAATTCCTCTAAGGTATTCATCTAGTGTAGGTAAATAGCAAGATTACTGATTACACCATAGTGGGTAAGTAGACAGCATTAAAGCCAGTTGTTTTTTTTTAAATAAAGTTTAGAGGAATAGATAACCTCACATATCACTCACAACAGATCACGCCATAAACACCGTATGTACCTTCCTTCTGACCTCCAACTAACACTTTTTCCTTGCAATTTCCGTAATACCTTTAGCACCGCGGCATACACCCTCACCCATCCCCTCTCTCCCTCCCCACTCCCTCCTCCCTTGTTGTCCTTTACTCTGTGTAATCCACGTAACACCCTGGCCCTCCCTGTCCTCTTTGTAACCCTCTACTGCCCATGAAAGTCTAGGATATCACCCCTGATCATGTCCCCCACCCCTCCCCCAACCTGCATATTTTATTTTCCTGTAACCTGGCACGAGTTTGGTTATTTCCTTCCCCTCACCCCTCACCCCTCCCCTCAACCCTCACCCCTTCCTTCTCCTTCTCCCTCATCCACAGTTTGGTCATTTCCTCCCCCCACCCCTCACCCCTCACCCCTCATCCCCACCCCTGACCCCTCACCCCTTCCTTCTCCTTCTCCCTCATCCACAGTTATCATCATACCCTGACCCCATTACCACAATCCCTGACCTCATTTATCTCCCCCAACATCCTTTATTATTCTCTCTCTCTGACTATATACGCCCCCTTTCCAACGCCCCCTCTCCGTTCTACACTCCTTCCCATTCTATCAGTTCTCTCATCCAGACGACACAGAATCACAACTCTTTTTCTCCTTCACTCGCCTTAGCCTTCTCACTTTCTCACTCCTCACTACATATATCCAACTTCTTTCACTCCCTTATAACTGTCTTACTCATCCCCTATTCCTCATTCACTCCTTCAAATCTCAATCTGCCTCCGCACTTTATTTCTCCCCTCCCTTGCTCAGGCCAACTTAACTTCATTGCATTTTTTGCCGACCTCATTTTACTTCCATCCCTTTCCGTTTCCTCCATACTCCCCCCCCCCCCTCATCCCCACCTACTCCCCACTAGGCCCAACCTATTTTCACTCACTCTCCTCCTACCTCGCTTCACTCTAACCCTCTCCATACCCACTCTTTTATCCTACCCACAATCCTCTCCTACCCACTCTCCACTCCTACCCACCCTCCTCTCCCATTCACTCTCCACTCCTCTCCTACTCACTCACTCTCCACTCCTACCCACCCTCCTCTCCCATTCACTCTCCACTCCTCTCCTACTCACTCACTCTCCACTCCTCTCCTACCCACTCTCCTCTCCTACCCACTCTCCTCTCCTACTCACTCACTCTCCTACTCACCCTCCACTCCTCTCCTATCCACTCTCCATTCTTCTCCTACTCACTATCCTCTCCTACTCACCATCCTCTCCTACTCACTTTCCACTCCTCTCCTACTCACTCTCCACTCCACTCCACTCCACTCCAATCCACTCCTCCATCACGGTACAGGCAGCCTGGCGTCACACGTGTTAATGAAATAATAAAAACCTTAAAGAGATTGACACTCGCACTTACACTTATAATCAAATTTCTCGGGACCTCTCTCATCTGCTGACATTTTTCTTTTCATTTTTTCTCTGAGTAGGCTTCTATACTTCATATATTTTTTCCCGATAATCGACTATTTTCCTTTTATTAATGATGAGGTACAGAGTTTTGTCATCTATGAGCCGGGCACAGTAATACTTTTAAAAGACAATTCCACTCAATTGGAAAAGAGTTACTATATTTAACTCTTTGGCACTTTTTTCTCCAGTAGAGATCGTTGGGTCATTGGCCAGGCCATCAAGGCGACTTTTGTACGGATTTAATGAATATCGCAGTAAAAAAAATAATTAAGACTTTTCGAATGTAGATAACCCTGTGTCACTCATGAGTTTCAAAACAAAAATCGTTATATCAAAAAAATATCTGTAAAGTGCCA
Organism: Petrolisthes manimaculis; assembly: GCA_034508575.1. Taxonomy (NCBI): domain Eukaryota; kingdom Metazoa; phylum Arthropoda; class Malacostraca; order Decapoda; family Porcellanidae; genus Petrolisthes; species Petrolisthes manimaculis. The sequence continues at coordinate 11,314 of JAWZYT010002954.1, read as the reverse complement.
ACAGAATAAGTACATAACTATAGGAGATATGGGATACTATATAAAAAAAATAACATAATCAGCTAAAAATACTCCATTCCTTCCATTCTTCTACACTCTGTGGAAACATCGCTTAACAAAATAAATAAATGCATAAATAAATAAATAAATAAATAAATAACACTTCTATTTTCTTTATCTATATACATTTTTTCTTTTCTTCGTTACAAATGTCTGCTGTTGCCTGACACATGTTTGAGCAATGTGTATTTAGTTTTACACCGTCACTTTGCCAGGCGACGTGCAGCTTCATCAAGGCAGATATTGCAGAGGGTGTGCCTGCAGGGGGAGAGGGGGGAGAGTGAGGGAAGGCTGAGAAGGAGAACAAAAAATGAGAGAAGGGGAGAGAGAGGGGCAGTGGAAACGAGTGGCAGAAGAATACAAAGGATTTCAAACAATTCAAATGCTGATTGATACTAAAGAGGTTGGTTGTTGAGATTCGATTCGTCTAACTAATTAATTAGTACGAGGAAAAGTAAAGCAAAGTCAAGAGCTGCTACTTACTGTACCGACTGCTTTTATTCCAAATTACTGGGAAAATGACATGGCATATATTTTAAGGGGAGGGAGTCTTGTTGGTAAATTGGAAGGCTACTGATTCCTCCTAACTATACCAGAAAACACAAGCCCTCGGTGGTACTAAGAAGGGATCTGTTGTTTCGTGGCATAGTTTGGAGAAATCACAGACGTTCCAATTCACCAACAAGAAAACCTCCCCTTAAGGGGGTTAGTATACAGCTGGTAATTCTGAAGCACCTAATTCCTCCAGACAATGCCAAGCAACAGACCACCTTTATTTTTGCTCATTTGATCCTGTTTCCTGACATAATTTGAAGGGATCAAGGCACTCCAATGTACCAATAGTATGCTATCCTCTAAATAAATTTAACACAGAAATTCCCGGGAAACCATCACTGCGTATGCAAATTCCCAACGATAGTTTGTACAAGCATTTTATTATTTTCATTCCTTGATCTCATTAATATTGCCACCTGCCAATACTTTTTCTATTAATAAAGAGAAAACTATCCCACGTGAAATGAAGAGTTATTGAATCCCAATCATATCAGAAAAAAGATAAGCATTTTAGCATACGGGTGAAGGATATGTTGTAATGTATAGTTGACAACAAAGCATCATCTTAAAAGACAATCTTTCTTTATGTAATCTTTTCTCATCGTTCATCAGTGGGTTTTTTCTTCATTGGACATATACACCATCGAGGAGAATACAAGGCCGCTACACTGGCATCAACACACCTCGTCATTGCAGGAGTTTGCCACACATTCTGCGCCTTCCCTGCCGGTGTGCTGGTTGGACGAAATACGAGTGTTCAGGAGGCACTAATGTCCTCTCTTGCTGGCGACTATTTATTGTGCATTGCCTGTGCTCAGTTTAAATCCGCACTCTTTTCGTGGTGGTATTTGGATGTATTGGAAAGCTGTTGTAGTTTCTGAATTCTCTGTCTGTCTGTCTGTCTGTCTGTCTGTCTGTCTGTCTCTCTCTCTCTCTCTCTCTCTCTCTCTCTCTCTCTCTCTCTCTCTCTCTCTCTCTCTCTCTCTCTCTCTTACTTCTTACTATTTCGCTTCCATTTGCCTCTTTCCTCTTTGCTCAGTTATTTATACCCTATCATTTTTCAAGCCATCCCTCTTCTCTCCTTCCTCCTTTTCCAAATCTTCAGATCCTTCCTCCTCCTCTTCCTCCTCCTCCTCCTCCTCCTCCTCCTTCCCTCTCCCCATCATTCTTCCCGTCCCCCCATCCCCTCCTTCTTCCTCTATTTCCTAGCTATCTTTCTTCCTTCCTTTCCTCCCACCATTTCAAAGACATTTATCTCCTTTCCTCCTCTCCCTTCTTTCTTTCTAAATTTTAATGCATTCTCTCTATCTATTTATCTATCTATCTACCTATCTATCTATCTCCACCCTTCTACCTTTTCCCTTTTATCTGCACCCCTCTCCCTTTTCCCTTTTCTCTCCACCCCTCTCCCTTTCCTCTTTTCTCTCCACCTCTCTCCCTTTTCCCTTTTCTCTGAACCTTTCTTCCCCTTTCCCTTCCCTTCTCCTTCACTACAACCAACTTGTACCTCAATCCAACCTTGTTTGGAAACTTTGCTTAAGGTGCGTTGATTTCCACGAACCGGAATGGGTGAAGAGGAGGAGGAAGAGGAGGAGGAGGAGGAGGAGGAGGAGGAGGAGGAGGAGGAGGAGGAGGAGGAGGGAGGGTGAGCAGTAAGATGACAGGTTATACAATCCTACCATTGTGTCTGTATCGTGATACTTGTTACGTATTCTTGGTGACTTAATTATGTAACAGATCAGACCTTTAGTAGATGAGCACTGGATCGAGGGCAGAAGGGAAGTGTTAAGAGATTGAGGTGAGTCAGCTAAGGATGGAAGGAAGCAAGGAAGGAAGGAAGGAAGGAAGAGTGAGGTGAAGAAGAGATGAGGTGATTCAGCTTAGGAAGGAAGGAAGGAAGGAAGGAAGGAAGGAAGAGTGAGGCAAGAAAGAAAAATGAGGAGCAAGAGATGAGGAAGAAAGATATCAAAAGGAAAATTCAATGAGGAAAGAGAAACGGGATGAAAACGCAAAATAAAGAAAGAGAGGAAAAATGAAATGAGGAAGTGAAAGGCAAGGAAATAGAAAGATAAAAGGCAAGAAGTGATACGAAAGAAAAGAGACAGAAAGAAATAGAAAGAAATAGACAGATAAAAGGAAAGTGATGATACGAAAGAAAAGAGACAGATAGAAAGAGAAAGAAATAGACAGATAAAAGGAAAGTGGTGATACGAAAGAAAAGAGACAGATAGAAAGGGAAGTAAATAGACAGATAAAAGGAAAGTGATGATACGAAAGAAAAGAGACAGATAGAAAGGGAAGTAAATAGAAAAATAAAAGGAAAGTGATGATACGAAAGAAAAGAGACAGATAGAAAGAGAAAGAAATAGACAGATAAAAGGCAAGAAGTGATGATACGAATGAAAAAGAGACAGAAAGAGAAAGAAGGAAATAGAAAGAGAAAATGTAAGTGATGATACGAAAGAAAAGAGACAGATAGAAAGGTAAGTAAATAGACAGATAAAAGGAAAGTGGTGATACGAATGAAAAAGAGACAGAAAGAGAAGGAAGTAAATAGACAGATAAAAGGTAAGTGATGATACGAATGAAAAAGAGACAGAAAGCTAGAAAAGAGAAGACCCGATCATCGTGGAAACACTTGGATTACATTTTAATTCCTACGCGATGCAGAATGGATGATTTACTGTTTCAATTCCAGCAGAGGTAGGTAACGGAGGGTAGGAGGGAGAGAGAGAGAGTGTGTGAGAGAGAGAGAGTGTGTAAGAGAGAGAGAGAGAGAGAGAGAGAGAGAGAGAGAGAGAGAGAGAGAGAGAGAGAGAGAGAGAGAGGAAAGAGAGAGTGAAAGAGGGAAAAAGAGAGAGAATGAGGGAAAGAGAGAGAGAATGAGGGAAATAGAGAGAGAATGAGGGAAAAAATAAGGGAGAGGGAGAGGGGGGGAGATAGAGTAAAAGAAAGAGAGACAGAGAAAGAGAGAGAGAGAGAGAGCATGACATCATTTAGGGGTGTTGGAAAAGAGGTAACCATATGGGAATGATTAATAAGGGTTACAATTGTGTTTACTGTGGGGGAACAACCAGTCAGTGTACGGAGGATTAACGGGAGAGTATAGTTCTGACATTTTTGGAGATTACGATTCCTCCAAATTATTCCACGCAACAGGATACCATTATTTTTCTTTATTTGGGTGTGTTTTCTGGTATACTTTGGAGGAATCAAGGCGCTGTAATGTACCAAAAGTATTCTATCCTCTTTAATGTGAAAATGACATGGGGGGAAAATACCATAATAGTGACACCGAGGCTTGAAACAGTCAGTGTATTATTTTGTGGTTATAAAAAGCCAAGACCTCGATACAGTGATTAAGAGGGTGCGGGAGTAGGGGACAAGCTTGGGGTGGGTGGGATTGGGGGGGTGCGAGAATAGGGGGATAGGCTTGGGGTGGGTAGAAAGCCTTTCCCCCATTCTTGCACCCCACTAACCCCCCCTCCCAAAGCCTGTCCCCATACTCCCCCACACCCCAAACCCCCCCTCCCAAGTCTGTCCCCATACTCCCCACCCCCACCCCACCCCCACCCACCCCCAAGTCTGTCCCCATACTCCCACACACTCCAACGCCCCCCAGGTCTGTCCCCATACTCCTACACACACACACCCAAGTCTGTCCCCCTATTCCCGCACCCCCTTAAAGAGAGTGAAGTGATGAAGGACATGTCATTAACTCACCACCACTGACTTGTGTATATCACCTCACTCCTCTAATTAAATAGCGTTGGTAATCTTTAGTAATCCCTCGCCTCTTCCTCATCCTCTTCCTCCTCCTCCACTACTCCTCCTTTTCTTCCTCATCCTCATCCTCCACTACTCCTCCTTCTCTTCCTTTTCCTCCTCCTCCTCCACTACTTCTTCTCTTCCTCATCCTCATCCTCCATTACTCCTCCTTCTCTTCCTCTTCCTCCTCCTCCACTACTTCTCTTTCTCTTCCTCTTCCTCCTCCTCCTCCACTACTTCTCCTCGTTCCAATACTGCTTCTCTTCCTTTTCCTCATCCTCATCCTCCACTACTCCTCCTTCTCTTCCTTTTCCTCATCATCATCCTCCACTACTCCTTCCTCCTCTTCCACAAGTTCTTCTCTTCCTTTTCCTTTTCCTCCTCCATGTACTACAGTCTTGCTTTTTTCTCCTCTCTTACTTTTCCTCGCCTCTGTAAACTTTTCCTCCTCCTACACTTGCTTCTTCCTTTCCAGTCACGCAATACTTCAACTTTCTTCCAGTTTCTGCCAGCCATCTTAAGTGTTCTTCACCTTCCTATACTTTCACACCTTTGATACTTTACCGGGTACCTCATTCTTGCTCACCTCCTTCTCTTTCTACTCTTCTTCTTCCTCCTCCTCCTCCTCCTGTTACTCTTCTCTCCCATTTATCTTTCCTCTTTTTATGTTTTGTTTTGTGTTTTCTCATCCTTTCTCCAATTCACCTTCATTTCTTCTTCTTCGTTCCCTCCTCCTCCTCCACCTGACATGATTTTTTTTTTTTTTCATCTCAAGGTGTTCCTTTTTTTCTCTTCTCATTCCATTTCCTCCTTCCCTGAATCTCCTCCAAGCGAGTACCATGATAAAATTAATATATGTTCTTTTCTCTCATCTACGTGACACATATTCCATCTTTCTCTACAACATTTCTTCGCACAATTCCATGATGGTTAAAACACACAACTTACCATGCACCTCTTCCTTTTCTTTTCTTTGCCAGCTTTGCCTAGAGGGAATACAATATGAGATGGGATAACAGTCTACATTATCATCTCTATCATATCCATCGTGTTATTACTTTAGACAGGAGGATGTGTAATCAATCAGCTATATTGCCCTTTTCCTGCTACTACTAAGTCCTTTCCTATCTTCCTTCCTTTGTCATCCTATTCAAACTCTCTTTTCTCTTCTTCTTCTATTCTCTCATTTCCAATTCCTGGACATGTTGTCTTTCCTCTCGAGGCATGTGAGTCTCATCTGGCTCACCCTCACCTCCCTTTGATACTGTTGGCGTCTCCATTCGTCTGTCTGTCTGTCTGTTTGAATGTCTAGATGTCTATTTATCTGTCTGTCTGTGTGTCTCTCTGTCTGGATGTCTGGATGTTTGTCTATTTATCTGTCTGTCTGGATGTCTATTTATCTGTCTGTCTGTCTGAATGTCTGGATGTCTATTTATCTGTCTGTCGGTCTGGATGTCTGAATATATGTCTATTTATCTGGATGTCTGGATGTTTGTCTATTTATCTGTCTGTCTGTCTGGATGTCTGAATGTATGTCTATTTATCTGGATGTCTGGATGTTTGTCTAATTATCTGTCTGTTTGTCTGGATGTCTGGATGTTTATTTAAATGTATGTCTATCTATCTGTCTGGCTCTCCATTTTCTGTTCTTAATGTCACATACGTAATACAGTATATGACATTGAGAAAAAAATATATATTCGATATTAGGAAAAAATCTCTTGTCTGTGTCTTTCCATCTATCTCTTTATAATACTTACCAGGCCTTATCCATCCGTCTATACCCATCTCACTTTATTTTTTTTTATTTATTGTTTGTCCATCTTTGTCCGCTTCTATATTTCTCCTATTTCCTTATGCTTTTCAAAAAAATTCAACACTGTGTTTTATATGTTTTATAATGTTTGCCCACTTTTATCCCTCTCCTTCCTTCTCTCTTCCACAGTCTATTTATTTTCTGCACCACCCTATCCTATACCCTACCCTCGCTACGTCGTCCCCATCCCAGTAGTGGACCCCTACTATCCTCTTATCACTTATCTCCTCCACACGTGTCCCTCGTCCCTAAACCCTTGTTATCTCTCCTCGTAAATCCTTCCCAGGGAATCCATTACTGACTCTCCTCCTATCTTGTGAGACATTTTTTATTTTCCTTCCTTATTCCCTGGCTTCGATCATTTCTAATTAGTTTTCTTATCCCATTTTTTCTCCCTTGGCTGTCAGTCATTCATGTCTTTCAGTCAGTCTTTTTCACTCGTCGTGTGTGTGTGTGTGTGTGTGTGTTAGTCGTCTGTCTTTCTGTTTATCTCTTTGTCTGTTTATATGTTGTCTCTCTTTAACAATCTGCCTCTTATTTTATTTATTTACTCCTACTTTTTTTACTCCACTTTTTTCTGTTTGTGTCTGTCTGTCCATCATCGTCGTGTTTTATTCTTTCCATGCAACTTCCTTCTTCACTTTTATAATCAGCAATATCATATTCTCTTACTCACTCACACGCAATCTCTCTCACTCTCTCTCTCTCTCTCTCACTACCTCACTCACTCTTCCTTCACTCTTCCTTCACTCACATACAGTGCAAAGCCTTATATTCACTCATTCTACAAGACATTTATATACTTCGTACTCCACCTCACGCCCTCACTCGCACACACACACGCACACACACACACACACACACACACACACACACTCCTTCTCTCTCTCTCCTTCTCTTTCCCCTCACTCACACATACACACACTCACCCAGTTCTCTCTCACCTTCTCTCTCCCCTCACCAACAACAATCACCATGCAACCGCCACTTTACAGCCCTCTCTATCTATTTCCATCTTCCATTCATCTCCCGACCAAACGCACACACACACGCTCGCTCGCCTTTCCTCCCTCCCTCCCTCCCTACTACCAGCCCATTAAGCTTAGGAAATAATACTCGCCTGTGCATCATGACGGGGTAATCTCCTCAGGAACCCATGATCGCCCTGGGGAGGTTTTGGAAAGGTGCCAGTGGTGGTGGTGGAGGAGGAGGAGGAGGAGGAGGAGAAGCAAGAGGAAGGTGAAGCAAGAGGGAAGACATAAAGGGTTAGGTGAAAGAGGAAAGTAATGGAGGGTTGGGAGGAAGAGGAGGATGAGGAAGGAGAATGAAGAGGAAAGTATTACAGTAGAGGGTTAGGAGGAAGTGGAAAAGGAGGAGAAGCAAGAGGAAGGTGGAGGAAGAAAAAAGTTATACAGGGTTATGAGGAAGAGGGACAAGAGAAGAAGGAAGAGGAAGGAAAAGGAAGTGGGAAGTGATGGAGGGTCATAAGGAAGTGGTAAAGGATAATATTTTGAAGAGAATGATTTTGATTGATGGATATTAGGCGTTGAAGAGAATGAAAAGGATGAAAGTGGAGCAGGTAATGAAAAAGGAAGAGGGAAGGAGAAGGTTAGCTGGAAGAGGAACAGCAGGATATTTGGGAAAAACAAGAGAAGGATGAAAAGGGGAGAAGGTGATGAAGAAAGAAGAGTGAAGCAGAGGGTTGGGAGGATGAGGTATAGGATGAGATATAAAAGAGAAAGAGACGGATGAAAGGCAAGAGGGAAACAGAAGGTGAGGAAGAAGATAAAACATGGGAGGAGAAAAGAGTGAGGAGGGCATGCAAGGTAGGAAGTGAAAGGGAAATAACGGTAGAAACAGAATAATGATGATGAGTATGAGAAGGAAAGGAAATAGAGAATGAGATGTAAGAGAAGGAGAGAGAATAATTATGAGATCAAGGAGATAGAGTAGAAAATGAGAAGTAAGAGAAGGAAGGAGAGGGAATAATGGTGAGAAAGTGAAGGAGAGGGAATAGAGAATGAAAAAAATAAGTAGGAGAGAGAAGGAGAGAGAATAATTATGAGAATAAGAAGGAGAGAGAGTAGAGAATGAGATGTAAGAGAAGGAGAGAAAATAATTATGAGAATAAGGAGATAGAATAAAGAATACGAGAAGTAAGAGGATGTAGAGGACTGACTGAAGGACTGACTACTGTTTAATATAAATTTTCCCATGATAATAGTCTACCTTCAGTATATGTGTATTCTCTAACAAAATACAATAGAGTGTTTTTCTTCCTCACTGACGCATGCTGTCACCTTTAACCCACTCACCGCTCCCCGTCTTTAACTTGACACACACACACACACTGTCAACACAACAAACATACTGGCTGACTGAGTAATGGATTAATTGATTGACCAGGGAACCTATTGTGGATTTTGTGAATGACTGAAAAATCAAATATATACATTATTCAGGGACTTTATGTTCTATAAGTAAAATAAAGGAAGGCTTTCTCTATTATACCCAACAGTTATCAATGGAAAACCGAGAATAGTGTATATAAATGAACAATATATATGACAACTAACTGTACAAGGGGAATAAGGGAAAATAGTTTGTATCTCAAAGCAGTGTGTTCCAAGGTTCTGTCCATAGTTCCCACATTTTTCGAGTAAAATATGCAGGGATACTTTTTTTCAGGTGTGTGCATATACCATTCACCCTCCCTCGGCAGTCCCTGTACTGTATTGTACCTATGATTTTCCCTTCCACACCACCTACTCTTTTATTACTGCTATATTTCCTACCTCCTAACCTGTATTCTCTCTGTCTCTCTGTCTCTCTGTCTCTGTCTCTCTCTCTAATATCCCCGTCTCCATCCTTTTACATTCTCTTCCCCCCCACACTTCCATCAGCAAATAAAAACATTAAATCTGTCTTCAAACGCCAACCTCACACCACCACTTAAAATATTCTCCTCTGTTCATTCACAAACCACAACTACCACCACCACCACAATCTCAGCCACAACCACCACCACAATCACAGCCACAACCACCACCACAATCACAGCCACAACCACCACCACAATCACAGCCACAACCACCACCACAATCACAGCCACAACCACCACCACCATCACCACAATCACTACCACCACTACAATCACAACTACAACCACCACCAACAACAACACAATCACATCCACAACCACCACAACAACCACGACAATCATCACCATCACCCTCAAGTGTCTCCTCCTCCTCCTTTGCCCTCATCTCTCCTTCCCTCCCACCATCCCACCCTCTTTCCATCTTCTTTAAATCCGGGCCATTTAAGGGTCCACGTTTTCTTGCCGCTCTATATCCCTTGGGGCGCGAGGAGAGACCATCACACACGGCCCCTTTAACTGATCTGGACGGTTCGGTTCGGCGGGCGACCCACACACATTTCGGCCCCCTAACCCGTCCACCTATATGTTCCTTCCTATTTTTTTCTTGTCGGTGCTTCAGAATGTTATTGTTGTTGCTGCTGCTGCTGCTGTTGTTGTTGTTGTTGTTGCTGTTGTTGTTGTTGTTGTTGTTGTTTATTCTATCAGTTTTCTCTCCTCTCTGTCTCTGTATTTTTTTATAAAGCATATCCTCTTATTCTTCTGTTTCGTCTGTGTTATTATCCCACATTTCTATTTTATTTTATTTATTTTTTATTTTCTTATCTTTCATCCACTTCTATCTGCATCTTCACCTCTTTCTTTATGTCCTCGTCCTCTTCTTCCACATCGAACTTATCCTTCACCTTTTCCTCATTGTTCTCATTCTCTTTTTCCATATTTAGACACATTTCTCTTTTCCTCCACCTTTCCCTCTTCCTCCTCTTCACCTTCTCCTCTTCTTTCGTTTTCGCATCCACCTCCTCTACCTCTTCCTCTACCTCTATCTCTCTCTCTCTCTCTCTCTGCTGTCTTCCTCCCCTCTATCTCCTCCACTACTCGCAGAAAAGGGAAAATAGAAAGGAAACGAAGAGAATAGCTAAGACAGGAGAATGTGGAATGGGGAGACGGTCATAGAGTTGGTGGTAGAGGTGGTGGTAGTAGTGGTAAGTGGTGGTAGTGCTGGTGGTAGTGATAGTGTTGGTGGTGGTAGTGGTAGTTGTGATGGTAGTGATAGTGGTGGTGGTTGTGTTGGTGGTGGTGGTGGTGGCTGGTGGTGGTGGTGGTTGTGGTAGTTGTAGTGGTGTAGTGGTAGTAGTGGTGGAGGTGGTATTGACGATGGTAGTGGTAGTATTGGTGGTGGTAGGTAGTGGTAGTTGTGGTGGTAGTAGTAGTACTGGGTGGTGGTGGTGGTAGTGGTGGTAGTAGTACTGGTGGTGGTAGTACTGGTGGTGGTGGTAGAGGGAGATCTGTGGACAAGGTGATTCAGATCTGAGGGTGGCCAGGCTCAGAAAACAACACTAATAATTCTAGGTTTTCAGAGATGGTGGGAAGGGTGAGGTTCCGTCTGTTTGTGTCTGTCTGGCTGTCTGGTTTTATGTCTCTTTGTTGGTTGGATGTCTGTATGTCTGTCTATCTATATTGTCTGTCTGTGTGTCTATCCATATGAAGGAACGTATTTAGTAGTCTAGTAGGTATGGTTCAAGATCCATCATTTGTCCTGCACTATCCCAGATTCCCGTTAACATGTAGTATTATTTTCTATATAATTCTTTTTCAGACACTTTTTGGTACTTAGTTACTGCGATTCACACGTTATTCTATTAACAGTTCCCTTTATTAAAAGTCCGTAACTCGGTTCAATCGCCCTTTTATGTCTATATTTTTATCGTGAATTTAATTAAACACATTCACACCATACGGCGTGTAAAGATATTATTGAATCATCAGGCATGTTTTCATTGTTCAAATATTGTTTACAGCTTTATTATATTCTTTTATGACGAGCCATCACTCCCACTCTGATGTCACAACTCTATTACACTCTCCTAACTCTCTACTTTTTCACTGGCCCTTTTATCTTCTCTCCTCTCTTAATTTCTCTCTCACTTACCATTCTCTATCTTCCTCTCTACTTCCCTCTTTCATAAGAGACAGATTCGTAAATCACCTTAGTCCGTTCGTTCAATTTTATAATA
>JAWZYT010002953.1:0-29910 GCA_034508575.1 Petrolisthes manimaculis | reverse complement strand
TCTACTTCGAAGCCGAAGTCTCTTCTCTCTCTTCTCTTTTCTCTTCTCTCTCTCTCTTTCTCTCTCTTCTCGTATAGATCTCTCGCTTCTCTCTCTCTGGACTGTCCCTCTCTCTGGCTCTCTCTCCTTCTTCTCATCTCCATCTCTTCTATCTTCTATCTCTCCTCTCTCCTCGCGTCTCGATCCTCTCTCTCTCTCTCTCTCTCTCTCTCTCTCTCTCTCTCTCTCTCTCTCTATATAACTATATATCTATATAACTCACTCATAACCTAGTAAATATCTACTATATATACTATACTAATATATATACTATATATATACTATACTAGTATAAATACATACTATAATATATATACACTTACTTATCTTTCCCTTTTCTCCTTTCTTGGTGTTTCTCTTTCCCATCTCTATTACTCAAACACAATTATTAAATCATCTATCAATACCTCAGGGTCCCTTTCCTCAACTCTTCACCACAGTACACCCGTTGCTTTTCCACTTACCTCTTCCTATTATCTTCTCCTCTCTTTACACATCAACCTTCGCTCATCTGCTTCATCCCACCACTCTCTGCTCAACACACATCTGCCAACACCTTCCTACTTCCTCTATCCACTCTCCACTCTATCCCTCAACATCTCACTCCACTCCACTCCACCCCACCCCACCCCACAGCAAACCATGATATCAACCCCATCCTCGCCCAACCACTCCCATTTCCTTACACCCATCTGTCTCCCATCCCACCTTCCTACCTCCCATTCCCCACCCCCTGCCATCTTCCCACCCACCCATCTATCTCCCCTCCCTCCCACCCTCCCATCTCCCCTCCCTCCCACCCATCTATCTCCCCTCCCTCCCACCCTCCCATCTCCCATTCCCCATCCCTTTCCAAACTAAACAAAAGACCCAGGAAAATATTTATATGGCTCTGACGTATTCTTGTCTGGGATAATTACCCTGTCCTATGTGAGGTGGAGATGAGTGACGTACAGGCTGCTCTATATAGATGGGATGAGGAGAGGTGGGGAAGGGGAAGGGGGGCACCATTAATTTTTGTAGACGTGTGTGTGTATTTGTGTGTGTGGGTTTGTTTGAGTGTTTTTTTGTTTGTTTGTTTGAATGTGTGTGTGTGTGGTTTTGTGTTTTGTTGTTTGAATGTGTGTGTGTGTGTGTATTTGTGTTTTGTTGTTTGTACTTGTGTGTGTGTGCGTGTGTGTGTGTGTCAGGGTAAGGTTAATATGATGGTATGGTAAATCTGTGAGATGTAACTCCTTTCCTCCCTCCCTCTCAGATTCCCCTCTTCCACTTCCTACCTTTTCCACACTCTCCCTCACTTTCTCCCCCACTCTCTTCCTCTCTTCCCCCACTCTCATCATCTCTCCCTCACTTTCTCCACCACTCTCCTTCCCCCTACTCTCTTCTCTCCCCCACTCTCATCTTCCATCCTTCCCTTCCCCACTCTCATCTTCCCTCCTTCCCCCCCACTCTTCCCCCTCCCCAAACTTTCTCTCCCTCCCAGATTCCCCTCCTAGCCTGCCTCCCTCGTGGTGTAGTCACATTGTGTATACATGTCGGGGTGAGACTCTTACAGAACTTATTTCCCAAGACGTCAAAGGTGGTGCGTGTGGTGGGATGAATGGCTTTTTCCTCGCCAACCCACTCCTTACTCTCGTCTCCTTCCCACTCCTCCTCCTTACACTCGTCTCCTTCCCACTCCTCCTCCTCCTCATTCTTCTTACTACTCTACCTACTTCTCCACACTCTTCTTACTACTCTACCTACTTCTACACACTCTTCTTCCTATTTCTCCCGCTTTTCTACCTCTTTCTCCTTCCTCCTCCTCCTTCTCCTTCCTCCTCCTCCTTACACACGTCTCCTCCTCCTCCTCCTCCTCCACACTCTTCTTCCTACTCTACCTACTTATCCACACTCTTCTTCCTACTTCTCCCACTCCTTATATTCGTCTCCTTCCTACTCCTCCTCCTCCTTCTCCTCCTCCTTCTCTCCACTCATTATCCTCCTCCTCATCTTATCTTCATTTCTGTTTCGTTTCTTCTCCCCCCCCCTCTTCTCCTTTTTATTTCTTCTGTCTTCTCCTCTTTCTTATTTCTTTCCCGTCCTTCTTCTCTAATTTTTCATCCTCCTTCTCCTCTTATTTCTTTCCTCCTCCTCTCTTCCACCTTCTCTTGTATCTCTGTCTTCTCTTCCTTCCTTCTATTCGTTAAACTTAGACTATTTTTTTTCATCCTTTCTTCCCTCCCGTTCTTGCTTTACGTTTTTCCTTCTCTTGCTCTCTTTCTCTCTCTCTCTATCTTTGTTCCTCCATCCTCAGTTGTGTTTTCATTCTTCTTCTTCCTTCATTTACGGTTTTCCTCTCCTCGTCCCCCTTGTCGTTTTTACCACCATTTTTATCTTTTCTCCCTCTTCCTTCTTTCGTTTCTCCCTCTTCCTTCTTTCTTTTCTCCCTCTTCCTTCTTTCTTTTCTCCCTCTTCCATCTTTGTGTTTGAGTTGTTGGTCATATGTTGTTGTGTCGTTCTATTTATCATCATCATCATCTTCTTCTTTGTCTCCTTTCGTCTTAGGTTTATTCTCGTCTCTTTTATTGTGATGTACTTTTGTTTTGTGTTTTATCTTGTTTATTTCTTCCGTCTTCTTACTTCAAAGGAGGGGATATTTTTGTAGTCCTGCTTTATCTCCTCTCTTTTCTATTATGTTTGTTTGTATGTGTGTGCTTGTATGTGTGTCCGTGTGCGTGTGTGTGTGTGTGCGTGTGTGTGCGCGTGAGTGTGTGCCCATATACCTATACTTAAAATTATACAACATGTTCACAACAACGAAAAATATGTAGTCTTTCTTGGCAAGTGATGAAGCTCAAAATGAAATGCAATAACCGCGTTTGAAGCCCCATTCATAAATTGCAATATTACACTCAAGCATCGCGAGTATACGAGTGTCCAGTACCGCTCACCACTCCACTAACACATTCGAGTACCGCTCAAAATAGCAATATCACTCTCCCGTGCCGCCACTCAGCGTCACAGTATTATAGTTAAAATTGTTACCATCCAGAATCGGTCTTTCAAATAGGGAACGCGTATCAATTATTCCGATGAAAATGGCTTTTATATCATACACTTTATAGAGAACTGTTTGGTGGGTGGGTTGGTTTGGTTGGTGTCAGTGCATTTACACCTTTACCCGTACCTCATTATTTACGTCCAGGGAGTGAGTAAACATAAACTTACTTTTATTATAATCCATTTGAAAGGCGGTCATTAGGTGAGCAGAATAAGTATATACTGTAGAAGATAATGGGGAGTTACTTGAGTGTATTTTCTCAACTCCAACAAGTGTAAATGTACAGTTGGCCACAGGAATTCTCACACAGGCTATATGGAAAGAGAGGTCATTATTGGAAGTACTGCAATGACGGATCTACCAAGTGACTCCGTAATTGCACAACAACAAACCTATTAATAATATTGCATTACGATTACATACCCGGTAGTCTGAAATTGTCAATATATTTATAAACTCTCAAGAACAACAGTGTGTGTACGAAATCTTGTGGCCCATAGTACAAATATCAATACAAGGCTATGGTTGGTCACTCTTCACTCAGTCCCGTCTATCCATCCATCCTTCTTTCCTTCCTTTGCACTCCACACCGACCACAGTCCCTACCGACTATATTGACTAATTCCCCTCGACGCGAGCACGTAGCCCTAGCGTTAATGCACACAGTAGTACCCCCCCCCAACCCCCCAACCCCCCAACCAACCCTCCAACCCTCCACGCGAGCGGTGCATTCATACGAGTCGTAACTTTCACCCGTATGTAAATTTCACACTGATCTAATTCCGGGGCGGGTAATTGGGCTCACCTCACACCGCCGGCTACATGATAAATATGAAACAGCCAATCTGCATAAGCAACGCTAAAAGTTTACCGGTTCTAAAAAAATATATTACCAGTCAGGTCTTAAAGGATGTGCCAGAGAATGTGGTGAGAGGAAAAAAAAATGAAAAAAGTGTGTAAATTTGGAACATGAGACTGGTATATCGGTCTGTTTCTGTTCTGGAGTAAAAAAGTAAATAAATGCTGTGCCGTGTATTGTGTAAATGTTAAGGATTATTAGACCAAGGCCAGGGATAGGTCAGGTCAGGTCAGGTCAGGTTAGGTTCAGCGATGGACAAAACGGGGATCCTCTTTTCAACAATATTAGTGGTTGTAAATTCTGTTTGATGGAATAAGTACAGAGGAATGGAAAGAGAGGTATGTCAGTCCATTATGTTATAGTAATTCATTGAAAATATCTGTTCTAAACGTACAGTACGTAATTAGTATGAGTTAAGTATGAGTATATATATATGTATAATTATATGTATCGGTATAAGTATTTGCATGAGTTAAGTAAAAGTATAAGTATAAATATATGTATTAGTATTTGCATGAGTTATGTATAAGTATTTCATCGTAGAAACGAGTCATAACAGAGAGAAAATGTCAATGAGATAGAGGAAGAGAAAAGAAAATGTCGAGGAAGAGAAGAGAAAATGTCAATGAGATAGAGGAAGAGAAGAGAAAATGTCAATGAGATAGAGGAAGAGAAAAGAAAATGTCGAGGAAGAGAAGAGAAAATGTCAATGAGATAGAGGAAGAGAAGAGAAAATGTCGATGAGATAGAGGAAGAGAAAAGAAAATGTCGAGGAAGAGAAGAGAAAATGTCAATGAGATAGAAGAAGAGAAGAGAAAATGTCGATGAGATAGAGGAAGAAAAGAGAAAATGTCAATGAGATAGAGGAAGAGAATAGTGAGTGAGTTATTCTTTGGATGAGGAGCCCACCCTGACGGTCATTCTCTCACGCGGCACAGAAATGAAAGTGAATGAAAGGTAATTGGCGATAATTGGCTTGTGTGGCGTCGCGGCCCGAAGAGTGATTAGAGACTGGAATTGAGAACAAAGCGACGGGCGGGCGTTAGTTCTGACCAACAGTTTTACCACAATTTGCCCGAGAACTAGAATCAGCATCAAGGACATGGAAATTGTAAACTGTGAGACCCCGAAGCCCATGCACGGTAACAACTAACTCACTGTCTCTCTCTCTGTCTTTATGTCTGTCTCTCTGTCTTTATGTCTGTCTCTCTGTCTGTCTCTCTTTCTTTGTCTCTTTCTCTCTGTCTCTTTCTATCTGTCTCTTTCTATCTGTCTCTGTCTCTCTCTGTCTGTCTCTCTGTTTCTCTCTCTGTCTCTCTCACTCTCACTCTCACTCACACACTCTCTCTCTCTCGTCCCCCAGTCAGTTCTTTTAAAGTGTATATACGCCTTTGTGTTGACGCCACTTGCAATAATATGTACCCGGCTTCAATGCCCGAGATATTTATTGATAGGCTTTGTGTTGTGAGGCAAATAGAATAGGATGATCAGAATTGCAGTAGAATGGGAGTGAACTTATATTTTAGTTTTTATTATTAATGTGATTATTTTTTTATTTTTTTTGACAACACCGTATCATATTACAGAGATGAAAATAATACAGTGGAGGTAATTTTGTTGCTGATGGAGTAGTTTGGAGGAAGTAATAGTCCTCCAATTCAACCAGAAAATTGGAAAAATATATATATAATTAATGGCCCCCCTTATTTTTATTAGATAAGTATCATTGTTTGTGCTGACAGATAAAGAAAATCGTTCAGATGTTCGAATCCTGAATGACGAGTCTTATCACTAACTCCACACGAGCCATCCTTCTCAACACACATGTACAGTCACGAGTACTAATAAGTATCCAGGTGTGCTTCAAATACCTAGAAACAGTAAATAAAACCTCAATAAGATCTCCATTGGAATTCCTTCGCTGTTGAATTGATAAAATTGATGGATTGTTCAAAGCTTCAACCCAAAGCTGTATCATTATTAGTGCTCGTGACTGTACAAGAGAGCCATATAAACAAGAGAAAGTCTGTCTGGAAGTGGAAGTGTTTTTGTGATTTCCACCACATTAATTTTGTCCCCCAAGTTTTCCTTATTCTCCCAAGCGGCTTAGGAAGAGGAGGGAGGGAGGCTGGGGGGGAGGGGGGGGGAGGGTCAGGGAGAGGCAAAAGCTTTCACCAATTGACAATTTTTCTCTGGCAGATTGGGTTGTAGTGTTGTTTGGTGGTGGTTTATATGTTGTTGTTTTATATGTTGTTGTGTTATTGGTGGTTTATATGTTGTTGTTTTATGGGGTTGTAGTGTTTGGTGGTGGTTTATAATAGGTTGTTTTATGTGGTTGTAGTGTTTTCTAGGTGTGTATGCTATTATATACAACATGGTTTTATGTTTGGGTAAAACTCGTCCCGACTATTATTAAGGAGGTAATATTTTACAGTATATACAGTATATTTTCCACATTTTGAATATGAACCTGAAAGTTTTAGAAATTGTTAAAAAAATTCCTGGCAAATTATTTTCCCAGGATATATTTTAGGTATACTCCTGTAAAGCTGGATATATCGGCAGTACAATACCTCCCTTCAAAACAAATACTTCCCTTCAAAACAAATACTTCCCTTCAAAACAAGAACCAATAAACATATGTGTCAGTCAAGCTGGACGTGTTGGAGACTGTGTTAGTGCTTTCCCTTTGACCTTTAAGTATATAGTCACATAAAGGCACAGAGAAAAGCTAATAAAAAAAGACATTCGCTACCTTGCACGCACCGTATCACATCAATGGTATGTTGATTCTTGACGCACACAACACAACACAACACAACTACACTACATACAGGTTACCGGAGGAACGGACGAATCAACACAATATTCTATTACACAGATATATAATGGAAAATGGAATAAAATCATTTCCTATTCCAGACCTAAATATATCGTGTGTAAACCAAAATTACACGAGGAGTTTATATATCATTTCATACATAGGGTCTCCTTTCTATCCCCTCTCCTTTCCCATTTCCATCCTCTTCCTCCTCGTAAGGACCAACATGTCTGCTGCTGTTTGATTCACTTTGTTTTCCTGTGTATTCCCTTTCCCCCTCCGTTCCCCCTCTTTCACCTTCCCCTTTCCTTTCCCTTTCCCCTTCCCCTTCTTTCCCCTTCCCCTCCTATTGTCCCTTCCCTTTCCCCTTCCCCTTCTTTCCCCTTCCCCTCCTATTGTCCCTTCCCCCCAATCCCTTTCCCTCCTCATATTCCTTTTCCTTTCCCTCCTTTCCCCTTGCCTTCCTACATCCCCTTTCCATGTCCCCCTCCCCTCCCCTCAGATCGATTCCCCACCTCAGGCGTCACAACACCTCACACTGCACTGAACATGTCACGGCTCTTTCTCAGAAAACTAATAACAAAAATAATGATGGTGATGATACTGGTGATAACTATGATATTTTGATGATAATGATGATGATAAAATGTTGATGATAATGATGATGATAATATTAATTATGATAATGATGATGATAATATTAATGATGAAGAGGATAATATAGGTGATAACTATAATGTTTGCTGATAATGATGATGATGATAAAATTAACAATGATCTCGACCCTACTTCCCTCACCAACGAAAAGATGTTATTTATGGTTGGAGGAAAAATATAAGAAAGCATGAGCTCGCTCGCTGGTAGCATGAAGAGTTCCAAGAAGCCCCTCCCAGGCCCCCCCCTACCCTCCACCTCAACCCCCCCCCCCCACTACCCTCCACCTCAACTCCCCCCCCACCTCATCCCCCTCCCCAACCCCCACCACCTACTGTATACCTTAAGACAAAAGATATTGGTGCAGGTACCCACGTAGTAACACGGCCCTGTATTTAACCAAGGCGACCCCCACAGTGGAAATCAATAGGACGTGATACTGTTCAAACAATGGAGAGCCTTGATTCCTCCAAAGTATGCCAGGGAACAGGACCAGATGAACCAAACTTCCTGTGGCCTGTTTGTTGCCTGAAGGAGTTTGGAGGAAAGAATAAGTTAGTCCAGATTTACCACCAAAACACCTTACTGGTAAACACGGGGCCTTTATATTGC
Organism: Petrolisthes manimaculis; assembly: GCA_034508575.1. NCBI lineage: Eukaryota > Metazoa > Arthropoda > Malacostraca > Decapoda > Porcellanidae > Petrolisthes > Petrolisthes manimaculis. Next base: position 21,882 of record JAWZYT010002953.1, on the reverse strand, counting down.
AAATTCCTTTTCCATTAAGAAGGTGGTAGAGTAGAGTGTTGTTAAGTCTGGAGCAACTGATTTCCTCCCTACAATTCCAAGCAACAGGCCACCACCATTACTTCTGTTAATCTGGTCCTGTTTCCTGACATACTTTGGAGGAATCAAGGCACTTTACCCAAAGTATATTAACTATCTCTTTAAGAACTCTGTGATCGTGTATGAGACTTGGTGGCTTCTGATTCCTCCTGACTAGGCCACGAAACAAGCTCTTTCTATATGGATGGTGTTTCGTGGCACTGTTTGAAGGACTCATTTATCTCCAATATTCTGACTGCATCATAGGGTCCCTTAACCAGGTCTAAAGTTTATATTAAATTATAAAAAATGACTAGTCTGTTTTCTGGCATATTTTGGAGGAATCAGTAGCCCCTCATACTCATAACCTACAGCAAATTATTCCCCTGGTATTATTAATTAAAAAGTCTAAGTTTTGGAAATACTTTAACCTCAAATAAATTAATATTTATATAATTATAGGGGGTACTACACGCTTGGTACGTTAGATCTCATTCATTCCTCCAAAGTATGCCAAGAAACAATAACAGATTAATACAAATAACGGTGGCCTGTTGCTTAGAAACGTTTTGGAGGAATCGGGTGTTTCAGATTCACCCGTATATACACTGTCTGTACTATAACCCCTTAATGCTGTGAGGGAAGGGGTCAACTTTCCCTCTACCCATTTACATTGTAGAATATTTCCCCTGGTGGATATAATTTCCCCAAGGCTCCCTTTCCCATTAATTTTCGGAGCGAACGACCCTCGCCCCCCTCTCTCTCTCTGCCACCCTCCCTCTCTCCCTTTCACTCCCTCTCTCTCTCTCTCTCTCACTCCTTCCATATGTCTGTCTGTCTGTGGCGTTGTGTTAGTGGGTCGAGACCTCATGTGTTTCCTCTCTCCTACTCTCCCTCTTGTTAAATCAATATTATACTTCAGAGAGAGGTACTGTATAGTGCTGGTAAATCTCAAGAAAATTATTCCTCCAAACTATTCCAAGCAACAGGGCACCATTATTTCTGTTAACCTGGTTCTGTTTCCTGGCATACTTCGGGGGAATCAAGGCACTCCAATGTACCAAATGTACTGTATACTCTCCCCTTAAAGGCAGCATAGTGTGTGTTGTGTTGTGCATAAATTTGATGAACTGATTCCCCACACGACATCACCATGTAAAATTCGTCAACATACGTTTTGCATATTAGCATAGTGCAGAGGAATGGTTATAGTAGTAGTAGTATTTGTTGTTATTGTAGTAGTAGTAGTTGTAGTAGTAGTGGCAATGGTAGTATTAGTAAGTAGTGATGGTAATGATAGTAATAGTGGTAATAGTAGTAGTCTGTAGTGATAGTGGTAGTAATAGCGGGAATGGTAGTGATAGGCGCAGCAATAGTAGTGATAATAGAAGTAGTAGTAGTAGTAGTAGTAGTAGTAGTAGTAGTAGTAGTAGTAGTAGTAGTAGTAGTAGTAGTAGTAGGATGAGCCAGCATTAGGTGTGTGGGAATAGCCAGGCAAGGAAGGCGTTGCGGCCACCACTAATGACGTGGGATCAATAAGAAGACCTCATAAATTGGAGTCGTGGCCCAGTGAGGGTGGAAGACACCTTGTATTGAGGAAGTATGCCACCAACACCAGTCTAGTTGCCTTTATTATTATTATTTGTCATAGTAGCAGTAATAGTAGTAGTGGTAGTAGTAGTAGTAGAAGTAGTAGTAGTAGTAGTAGTAGTAGTAGTAGTAGTAGTAGTAGTAGTAGTAGTAGTAGTAGTAGTAGTAGTAGTAGTAGTCCCTTGTACTCACGTGCATGTATGATTTGTGACAAGGGAGCAGTTGAGTGTCACATGGGACCTTAAATATGCCCTACACACTATTATTAAGGGGGTGTAGGAGGTCCAGTGAAGGGGATAGAAAGCCAAGACAAGAGTAGGTGGCGGGTGGGATGACAAGGGAAAAGGAAAAGTATAGTCATACATTAAAAAATATATATATACTGATTTCGAATTGTAAATTACAGCATATATAGGAAATACTATCGAAACTACTACAAAACTTATATGCACAAATATATTTTTCATTACAAGGCAGCACTCTTACATCTACTTAGGGTGTTTATATATGTTTTTTTTTCTGGAGGATAGACAAGATTGGAGGCAATCTACATATATTATTAGATTAGATACAAGGTGGCTAACTACAAAAAGAAGAAGAGTACACTGTATGGAACATGAGGCAAGAATGATCCGAGAATAACAAAATGATCAGACATGAGTGAGGAAAGAAAGGCTGAATGAGAAAATGGCAAAGTTGTGTGGAAATTAGAGGCCCAAGACGACACCTTGATGGAGGCCCCGTGAGTAACCCCCGCCTCACTGCCCCCTTCATCAGGACTGAGTAGAGACAGGCAGGCAGCTGTAATCAGAAGGTGGCAGTGTGACCTAAACCGGAATTAAGGGGGTAGTATACTGTTGGTAAATCTGGAGTAAGCAATTCCTCCAAACTATTCCCAAGCAACAGGACACCATTATTTTTATTAATTTGATCCTGTTTCCTGGCATATTTTGGAGGAATCAAGGCACTCCAATGTACCAAAAGTATACTCTCTCCTTAAGGTGGTAATTCTTATTTGTTGGTTAATTGGAGTGCCATGAATCCTCCAAAGTATGCTAGGAAACCGGGCCAGAAGAGCAAAAATAATAGTGAGATGAAAATTATGTAGTTGATGATGGTAGAGATGGTTGGTTGTGTGTAATTGTTGTTGTGTTAGTGTGTCTTTGGTGTTATGGTCCGTGTAATTGTGGTAATGGTGGTATGTATGTGTGTGTGTGTGTGTGTGTGTGTGTGTGTGTGTGTGTGTGTGTGTGTGTGTGTGTGTGTAATTATGTTGGTCATATATATGGTGGGTGTCATCTTAGTGAATATTATGACCGTGGTAATGGCCATTGGCGGTGTGGTCTTGGTTATGGTACTGGTATGGTCTGGTGTGGTTGTGGTCTGTACGTGGTATAGTGGTTTTAGGAATATTTTGGTTTTGACGTGGTAGTGGTTTTATGAAAGATGTGATTTTGAGAAGCCTTTGGATTTACGCCTAATTTGATTCTAGTACTGATGTGGTAATGACAGTAATTTTATTTCGATGTGGCTGTGGGTGTAGCTTGGATAGAGACAAATGAAAAAAAAAAATAGATGCAAAATGTTGTGGAAACTGTAGCACAAAGATACATTTTATGATTGAAAGTTTTGCACAATGCAGACACACCACGCAAACCTCACTGCCTGCCTGTTGTCCTCTGTGTTAAGTGTAAGGAGTTGAAGACTTACCATAAACACAGCATAAAACAAGAAACTTAGCATTTTACTTCAACAAAATGAAAGAGAGAGTAGTGGATTGGCAGACATTAGTAAGAGTGTGTGTGTGTGAATGTGTGTGTGTGTGAATGTGTGTGTGTGAATGTGTGTGTGTGTGTGTGTGAGAGAGAGAGAGAGAGTGTGTGTGTGTGTGTGTGTGTGTATGTGTGTGTGTGTGTGTGTGTACGAAAAAGAAAAGGAGACAGAGGGAAAACGGGAGGATGGGTGGGAGAGAGAGTAGGAAAGAAAGAGAGAAATTGCTGTTATGTTGAAGATGAGGAGGGAAGAAACACATTAAGTAAGAAAAATGTACACTTTGTGACACTAATACCTCGACTGTCACTGAACCAACACACGACAACAACAACAACAACAACAACAACAACAACCCAACATTTATGAACTTTTGACCACTTGTGAAGGCTTGGTAAGAATTGTGGGCACTTTAATTTACTTCATAATATCAGTACTTTTTTCGTCTTGACAATATTGACCGAACACTTATGACCACTTGGTAAGAATTGTGGATGAGTTCATACAATATTCATACTTTTTTTCTCTCGACTTGGGAACACTGATCGAACATTTATGAATAAACCTTTGAACACTTGTGACGGTATGGTGATGAAAAATTCTGACACTCCACTTGACTCTATAACATATTTTATCTCTCTTTCGTTTTGGTTATAATTGTTTCTCTCATTCCCGTTGTGGTAATAGTAATAATGTCATGTAGATATTTCGTCCTTTAGTTTTAGTTGTAATTATTTCTCTCATTCCCGTTGTGGTTATAGTAATAATTAATGTCATGTATGTATTTCGTCCTTCCCTTTTGGTTATAATTGTTTCTCCTATTCCCGTTGTGGTAATAGTAATAATGTCCTTTAGGCGTTTCTTGCTGAGCGGTATTTACGTGTTCACTGAGTCGCCACATAACAATAACTTTCAGAGGAAGGACCCTGCCATGTGGTTTTATGTTGTAAGTTTGCTTCACAATAATGTCGCTCTCGTAAATTGTGTATTGCCACTAAAAAAGAACACAGACACACCTACACCGACACACACACACACACAGGCACACACACACACACACACACACACACACACATACACACAGGCAGCCACATTTTCTCTGAGACAATATAACACCGCCTTGGGTACCAGAGAAATGGTGGTTACACTATTTTTATTGTAGTGAAGCACCTTAATATTTATTCTGATACAAATATTTTATATTATTAATGATGCTGCTGACAATAGAAATAATAATAATAATAATAATGGCAATATTTGTAGTATAAGAGTTTACTCATACATTTACAGACAATGTTGTTTAAAATTTTCACTTAAGTAACATGTAATGACAAAGGTATCTTTGTGATCAATTTGGAGTCAGTATAGGCCTCCAAACTCGCCAATAAAACACATCCCCCTGTATAATTCCATATGGAGGGGTTCTGTTTCCTGGTATAGTTTGGAGGAATCAGGAGTCTTCAGATTTCCCATAATAGGTTACTCCCCTTAATATTATAGTCGTATACCTTAGTGAAAGACAAAAACGGCAAATGACAAAAACAGCAACAAATTTATACTAATTCCTGTACCGTCCATAACTACACCTTGTAATTCAATGTACTACAACATGAAAGAAGCAGGTACGTACATGTGTTCAATAGTCAGCATTTGAGCTTGCAATTCGTACTGTACACTTTCATTGCACCAACTTTCCCAGATAACTTTCACGAGACCTTTCATTTGACGATCTGAACTTTGCAATTTTTACGATGTCATTTAATCATGCAAAGTTTTCAGCAATATTTTCACGAGGCTTGTCATTAAAGTGTCCAGTAATAATCATGTCCAATATTGGTCTTGTTCATGACGTTCAAAATAAATGGGCTTTTTTCTGGACACGCAAGGCTCGGTAAAATACAGAGGGAAGGACATTTGTTGAAGGAGAGATTCTCTTCTTGGTGAATTGAAAGGTGTCTGATTCCTCCAAACATTATACCACGAAACAGATCCCCTATTATAGTGCCACTGAGGGCGTCTGTTTTCTGGCATAGTTAGGAGGAATAAGTAATCTTCCATTTGCCAACAAGACAGTCTCCTTAACCTGCCTTATATGGGGTGACACAAGTGGCATAATAACTACGGTATTAGTGACTGATAAATATTTTGCCGTGAGAGATTAAGGAAATTATATGCTTTAGGAGAAATGTAAAACTTTACCATGATATAAACGAGTTAATATACTATTCTAAAATCAATCCACAACAATTATATCCCATATTTGATTTTCTTACCCAGGAATACCACGTACCCAAGTCTCAAAATATCTCACTCGATTTCCACTTGAAATTCAGGGACGTTATTCATAAAACGTCTCGGTATTTGCACTTGTCCGTATTGGTGTGTTTGGAGTATTGACCTCGACTCAGCGTTTCAGTCTCATTTGTAAGGAGTGGACGATTTTTCTCCTCTTGAAGTACGGTACGAGTGTATATTATGGGTTCAAAAGCAGTGCCGGGTTCTATTCCTTGCCATGAATGAATGCTTACACTAACAGACCTTTAGCGTATTAATAGACTTTACTTTTATGAATACGGGTCAAGGAATATAGGGCTCCCTGCACGACGAAGATCTTATAACATGATTCGCGAGGAACGTGTTGAACTCATGAGAATCGTGTACCCTGGTTGCTAGGGTCGTTAACTCTGATAATGTTAGCACTCACTCGGTTTTGGTATTCTAGAGGCTGATCATACCTTCCTTACATATGCCTTTTACGTAGGAGTGACTTGGTGATCGTGATGGTGGTGGTAGTGACAGTAGTTGTGGTGGTGGTGGTAGTGGTAGCGACAGTAGTTGTGGTGGTGGTGGTGGTAGTGGTGGTGACAGTAGTTGTGGTGGTGGTAGTGGTAGTGGTAGTGATAGTAGTTGTGGTTGTGGTGGTGTAAGGTGGTAGTGATTGTAGTAGTGGTGGTTGTGTTGGTAGTGCTAGTAGTAGTTGTGGTGAATTGTAGCGAGGAGTGTTGGTAGTGTTGGGTTGTGATAATAGTGGTTGCGATAGTAGTGGTAGGTGTGTGTATGTGTGTGTGTGTGTCGTGTTGCGTGTTGCCCCTGACTCCCAGAGGACAAAGGTAATGGTGGCTGTGTTGGTGGTGATGGTGGTAGAAAGAATGACGGCAAGTAACTAGAAGAAGTGGGGGTCATATTGTAGGACGTTGGTGATGGTGGTGGTCGTGATGGTGGTGATGATGATGATAATTGTGGTGGTGGTGGTGGTGATGGTGGTGGTTGTAATGGTAGGAAGGATGAGGGCAAGAAGGTCGTAGAGTTAGTGGTGGTGGTGGTGGTGGTGGTGACAATGCAGAGATGAACATTATGAGAGAAAATAATGATAAAAAAAAAAACTGAAGGCAATATAGGGAAGGTGCCATAATTAGGGAGGGACAGGTAATAAGGCAGCGAGTGGTAATAAGGCAGCGAGAGAGAGAGAGAGAGAGAGAGAGATGTAATAAGAGAGTAAGAGAGAGAGAGAGAAAGTGATAAAAGAAAGGTATCGTAATAAGTGACATATAAACAATAAGATGAGAACAGTAATACAGGCAATAAAGAAAGAGAAGAGAGGTTGGTTAATAAAGGGAAAGGATGTGATGATGGAAGGGGAAGGTATAAAGGAGAGGGATTAGGAGGAGGCCTGACCACGTAAAGGGGAAGAGAGAGACAACATCAGCTCTGGGATTAAAAGGGTCCCTACAGGAGTATTTAAGGGAAATGGAAAGAGGAAGGCAGAAGAATAAATAGGAGGAGGAGGAGGAGGAAAGGGAGAAGAAAACAAATGAACAGACAGAGACAGAGAGAAAATAATAGAATAGAAGCAAAAAGATAGAAATAGGGAAGGTGGATAAAAAGAAAATGTTAAGAGAAGATACTGTTGTGAATTTGGGAGAAAGTAAAGGGAAGGAAGGGGTTCATGGAAGAGGAGACAAATGGAAATGAGAAAGGAAAAGAAAAAGGGAAAAAGAGTTAAGGAAAACCCGACCAAAATGGGAAGGAACAGAAGGATGGTGAATGAATGACTGGTGAGGTGCGTGTTGTGTTGACTTCCTGGTTCTCTCTCTCTCTCTCTCTCTCTCTCTCTCTCTCTCTCTCTCTCTCTCTCTCTCTCTCTCTCTCTCTTTGTATCTATTCTATTCTTATCTGTATCTTTGTCTGTCTATCTCATTATCTTAAAAAAATATTTACCCATTTCTATCATTTATATCAGGAAAATATTGAAAGTATAAATTTCGATTTGCTCCTTTTTTTTCCTCTCGCCACGCACATTTACACACACACACACACACACACACACACACACACACACACACACACACACACACACACACCACGTAGCCTCCGTGTAACAAAACGGGCATCACTCACGTCAGAAAAAGACGGGGTTGTGGTCTGTATAATTAATTCCCAAAAGGACACTAACTATGTGGGTAATTTGTAGAGTTTGAGGCAACTGTGGAGTGTGTGTGTGTGTGTGTGTGTGTGTGTGTGTGTGTGTGAGTGTTTGTGTGTGTGTGTGTGTGTGTGTGTGTGTGAGAGGGAATGACTGTGTTTGTTTTTCTGTGTGCGTGTGTGTATGGAAAAGGGGAGGAAGGGAAGCTGATATATTAATTAATAGCTGGATTAATAGGATAATAGATAAGTTTTCTAATATGACTGATGGAAAAACGTATATTTTGATAGTAAGGTTAAAAAATATTGATGGAAAGGCGAATGACTTGTAAGATATGTCTCCTATTTGGCACTAAGGAACTTGATATTGGGAGAAATTGACCATCTTTCACTTGGGCTATACCTCGAATTCCTGTGTCCAACTGTACGTGTGAGTATCTGTGAACTCTTGTGTATTCTGTCTCTGTGTGGAATGTTAGATTTTATTCTGCAAAGTTGTGGCGATGGTAGTGGCTGTATAGTACTGTATGTCTCCACGGATTGTCTGGTGTATGTTGTGTGTGAGTATGTTTTTTGTGTGTGTGAGAGAGAGAGAGAGAGAGAGAGAGAGAGAGAGAGAGAGAGAGAGAGAGAGAGAGAGAGAGAGAGAGAGAGAGAGAGAGAGAGAGAGAGAGAGAGAGAGAGAGAGAGAGAGAGAGAGAGAGAGAGAGAGAGAGAGAGAGAGAGAGAGAGAGAGAGAGAGAGAGAGAGAGAGAGAGACCCTATAATTTTGTATTTGTTATGTGTTAACGTGTTTGGAATAATGTTGAGTGTACTTAAAAACAGTAATAATTTTTCCTCTTGAGTATGATATGGTTATATATTAATATTATCATCATTATGCAGTAAAGCCTAAGTAAAAATGTAGCTTAACCGAGAGTGTAACAAAATACAGGATGATATACTGAAGTGTTGGATACGAGTGATGTAGTGTTTTCATGTCCTGGTGTTGTCTACTGCAGCAGATTGTATGTACTGTGAGGACGAGTTGTGTAGAGTTGTATATCACGGTGTATATTGTGTGGGGAAGATGGGTGTGACAGGAAAGGTTATATATATAGTTGTGTCATTTCCACCTCTCTATATATATATCATGTCACTTCACCTCCTCTACCTACCTCCACAATTCACTTCCGCAAGACCCCCTCCTTCCTCCTCCCTCCGCCCCATACTTCACTTCCACTCCCCTCCCCTCCCTCCCCCCCTCCCCTCCCTCCCCCCCCTCCCCTCCTCATACTTCACTTCCACTCCCACAATAACAGTCACTCCATCTCCCTCCACCTCCACCTCCACCCCGATAACTTCACTTCTACTATACGTACTACATCTTTTACTACTACTACTATATGTATCTCCATCCCTCCTACCTACTCTACAAGCCTCCCAATCACTACTCCACTAACTTTTTCCCTACATTGTGTGCTAACTCTCTCCCAACAAGCATTTTCACACATACACACACACACACCCGAACACCACACACATAAAACACACACACACACACACACCCATAAATAAAACACACACAAAACACACACAAACCCAAACACCACACACACACAACCAAACACCCAAACACCCCACACACAAAACACACACACACACACACAGATAAAACACACATACACAAACAAACACACCCAAACAAACAACAGTACATTCTCTTCCTCCACCCACCAACCCACCCAGTACCCTCAGCCTAACACTATCCTGCCTGACACCCCAGTTTCGCCAGACAGATGGGCCCTCACCTTCCCCGTCCCATTTTTTCCCTCCACGCAGATTAACTATCACGGAGTGCTTTCCTCTGGCTGTGTTGTGAGTGTGTGTGTGTGTGTGTTTGTGTGTGTGTGGGGAGGGGGGTACTGGTGTGTGTGTGTTGGGAGGTGGGTATAGTGGTGTGTAATGGAGTGTGTGTAGTGGTGGTGTTTATGTTTGTGTAATGATTGTGTGTGTGTGCTTTTGTAGTGATTGTGTGTGTGTTTGTGTAGTGATTGTGTGTGTGTTTGTGTAGTGATTGTGTGTGTGTGGGGGGGGGGGAGGTACCCTTATCTCTTTCTCATATCAGACCTTTACCATCATACATCTCATCTTTGTATCTCCTTTACCTCGGTGGTTTTTGTATTTTTCTCTGTGTACCTCAGTCTCTCACTTTATACCTCAGTCTTTCACTCTATACCTTTTATTTTCTCTCGTTCTTCTTCTTCTTCCTCTCTCTCTGTCCCCTCTCCATTTTCTCTCACTGTCTCTCTTTTTATCCCTCTCAATTCTCTGTCTCTGTCCCTCTTCCTTTCCCTCTCCATCATTCTCTTACTCTGTTTCTCATTTTCTCCTTCTCAGTCCTCTCTCTCTATCCCTCATATTCTCCCTCTCCTTTCTCCCTCTCCTTTCCCCTCTCATTCTCATTCTCCCTCTCCTTCTTTCTCCATCTTCTTCTCCTTCCCCCTCTCCTTCCCTCTCATTCTTTCTCCCTCTCCTTCTCATTCTCATTCTCACTCGGTACATCACTCCCCACACAATGCATTCCGACCTCTCCCCTCCTCCCTTTGTCAGTCCTCTCATCGCCTCTTCTCTTCCTCTTCTCTTCCTCTTGATCTTGGCAGGCGTTATTCCTCTTTCTTCTCTCTTGAATCTGTTTGACTTTTTCATCTAAATGCTTGTATTAATTTTGCTCTCCTCTTTCTCCCTCCCTTCTCGTCATAATTGGCAAAAAAAATTCCTCCTAATATTAATCATCCCCTCTTCATTCCCATTTTTGCTTTTCTTTTTCCTTCACTTTACATAATAAATTTCCTCCTTCTGTAGTCACTCATATTCAACCTATTTTTGACACAATATTCAAGTCATCACCCCTCACTCATCCATTCATCTACATCCACTTGTTCATGCTTCTACTGTACATCCACCTATTCACACACACACACACTCACACACACACACACACACACACACACACACACACACACACACACACACACACACACACACACACACACACACACACACACACACACACACACACACACACACACACACACACACACACACACACACACTTCCTCACTTCCGCCAGGCTTATGTGTGTGTGTGTTCTCTGACGTTGCCTAATTATGCTGGTTGTCTTGCAGTGTGTTGTTGTTGTTGTTGTTGTTGCTGTTGTTGTCCTTGTTTATTGCACAGTAGCGCCACGTATTTTGCAACGGGAGTGGTGGTAAAGTGTGGTGGTAGTGGTGGTGGTGGTGGTGGTGGTGGTGGTGGTGGGGATTGGTGTTGGAGATAGGAAAAGAATGGTGGTAGAAGGGTGGTGGTGGTAGGTGTGGTACTTGTGGTGTTGTTGTGGTGGTAGGTGTGGTAGAGTTAATTAATAGTGGTAGGGATGGTGTTGATGGTAGGGGTGGTGGGTGGAATGGTAGTGGTGGAGATATGTACTGTAGGTGTGGTAGTGGTGGTGGTAGTGGTAGTAGTATAGTAGTAGTAGTTGTTGAGGCTGGAGTTTTAAGATGAAGAGAATGATTGTGGTGTTATTAGGATGTTGTGTGTTGTTGGGATGAAAATAATGTAATGTAGTGAAAGACGTGTTGTAATTAGTTATGGTGGTGTGTAAGTATTAAAATGGGTGTGTCTGGTGGGGAGTGATGAGCTGCTGTGGTGTCGGCTGGCCAGGGAGAGAATAATGCCAAGCCGTAATGTGAGACTTTTACACCAACAACACCTACGTTTAATTACAGTTCGCTTGCATCTGCTTATCAGAGGAATATTAATTATAGTTATTAAAAACAATACTATATATTATAATAAAAATGGACGATTGTATTAATGATAGTAATGATAGTTATAGTATTAGTCGTTGTACTGATAATGCTATTTATAATAATGATACCAGTAATACAGTACAAGTAATTATAACAATGATCAGAGGCGAAAATAATGGTGATATTGTTAGACATTTCTACCTCTATTGTTATTACATGTACTGTATATATACATAAATTATACTGTATAAGTGAATTTTTTTAAGGGATGAGCAGACTGTGAGCACATAATGTAATATATACTGCACTTATGAGTTGGCCATGTGTGAGGTAACAATCTTGGTAGCGCTGACTCCGTCCCTCCACATGTTGGTGTGTGTGTGCGGTGAGTGGTCAGCCTTAGGTGGTGTCAGGGTGTGTTAGCTTAGGTCAGTGTGAGTCTGGCCTACAAAATTACTTCAGTCCAGTATGTCGGTATGAGCTGCAGGGATACAGTGATATATTAGACACACAGAGGCAATATATATACTGTAGGTTCTCGGTGTATATATATAATTAATAATGTAGTAAAATGGAAAAAGAAACTATACAATGAAGAGAAAAGCAAGTGAACGTTAGACACAGTCCGATGGTAAAAGAAAAATACAGTAGAGGAGGAGGAGAGAGAAGTGAGCCAAACCTTCCCCCATTACTACCACACCCTTCTATCTCCCCCTCCCCTTCCCCAATCCCCTTCACACTACACTGTCCCCTCTCCATTTCCCAAATTTCTTTTCTTTTTTCCAACATTTACTTCTTTCCAATCCCTTATCTACCCAACCCCCTTTTCTACCCAACCCCCTTTTCTACTCTACCCCCTTTTCTACACAACCTCCTTCATTCCCAGCCCCCTTCCCATTCCTCCATCCAGCCTCTTCTCCATTTCTTCTTCTTGCCTTCCCTCCTTTCCGCACAACACTACCCTTCACCACTTCCCTTCCCTCCCACAACACTAACTACCCTTTTCCACAACTTCCCTTCCCTCCCACAACACTACCCTTCTCCACCACTTCCCTTCCCTCCCACACCAACCCCTCTTCAGTCTCCTCATTCCCTCACACACCACTTCCTCCTCAGCCTCCTCCTTCCCTTCCCTCCCTCACCAACCCCATCTCAGCCTCCTTCCTTTCCCTCCCACACCCCCTCCTCTCAGCCTCCTCCTTCCCTTCCCTCCCACACCAACCCCTCCTCAGTCTCTTCCTTCCCATACCAACCACTTGCCTTCCCTCTGGTCATTCATGGAGGTCAGCTGTGCCGGGATATTGGACAAGGGAAAGCTAAGTAGGTGTAGCAACGCGCCCAGAGAGACTGCCTGGGGGTCTTATTGGGGTCTTGCTTGTATAGAATGGGTCTTATTGAGGTCTTGGCTCTATAGAAGGGGTCTTATTGGGGTTTTGCTTGTATAGAACGGGTCTTACTAGGGTCTTAATGAGGTCTTGCTTGTATAGAAATGATCTTATTTGGGTCCAGATTGTGTAAAACGGGTCTGACTTTTGTCTTACTTAAATCTTATTGAGGTTTTACTTAGGTCCTATTGGGGTCTTGCTTGTGTAGAACGGGTCTTGTTTGAATCTTACTTGGACTGGATGGGTCATATTTGGGTTTTATTTCAACTCTTTGGATCTCATTTGGGTGAAACAAATTTATAAACAGTAGCATTAATTAAGGCACGAGTAAATAACACATTATATATTAAATTTATTGGTGTTATCAAATTTCATATCACTGGCAAGGAGTTAAGAAGTTAATTCGGTGTTGTTAAATTTTGGAGCAACTGAATCCTCCAAACTATTCCAAGCAACAGAACACCATTTATTTTTTTTGCTCTCCTGGTCCTGTTTCCTGGCATACTTTGGAGGAATTAAGGCACTCCAATGTTAACAAAAGCTAATTACCCTCCTTAATTAAAACCAGGTACCAATATATATAATAGACAACTTCTGTATTGAGTAATTTTATGATATACAACGAGGAGGACTGACTGCATACATCACCCTCCTCTGTTAAACCCTCACTCACACACTCATCTCACCCCACCACATCCCAAGCCACACTAATCCACAACTTCTAAAATATGGGTTAAGTCTTGGTAGGGTGCATAATGGACGAGTGAGTGGGTTGGTTGGTTGGTTGGTAGTGTGTGTGTCTTGGTAGTGGGTGTCATGGTAAGGTGTATAAAGGAGGAATAGACAGACTGGTAGTAGTAGTAGTAGTAGTAGTAGTAGTAGTAGTAGTAGTAGTAGTAGTAGTAGTAGTAGTAGTAGTAGCAGTAGCAGTAATAGTAGTAGTAGTAGCAGTAGTGAGTATAGCATCTAACATCAAACCCCCTCCCTGCTATCAATCTCCTCCTCCTCCTCCTCCTCAGTAGTAGTAGTAGTCGTAGTAATAGTAGTAGTAGTAGTAGTAGTGGGTATAGCATCTAGCGTCAAACCCCCTCCCTGCTATCAATCTCCTCCCTGGCTGCCTGGCACATTATGGAACACGACAAGGGGATGCGCCGCGAATTTCCGATCAGGTAACGGGAATATGGCCATGATTTATTCATTATAGTGGCCTCAGGGTGATGGATCGAAGGCTTTCCCACACACACACACACACACACACACACACACACACACACACACACACACACACACACACACACACACACACACACACACACACACACACACACACACACACACAGCAAACCACTCCCTCCCTTACCCTCACCAATCCCTCCCTTTTCCTCACCACTCCCTCCCTTTCCCTCACCAATCCTTCCCTCCTCCCGTTCCCTAATCCAAACTATATACCCACATTATTTAGGCCTCATAATCGCCGACGTTTTTCTCTCCGGTCCGAACCAGTTTCAAAGTTTATTATGTGTTCTTAAAGTACATGTAGATTTACTTGAGTCTCTGGATACTTGAATGTGTGTGTGTGTGTGCATGCGAGAGTACCCTGTCTATGTACGTGTAAGCGAGAGTACCCGTGTGTGTGTGTGTATGCGAGAGAGAGTACCAGTGTGTATATGTAACCAGCCAGAGTGCCTCCCCCTCTCAGTTCAGCCCTGCCTGCCTCCTGCCCCCATCACAGCCCCGGGACACATAATTTTCACGTGATGTATAGCGAGTTTATCCTGTCTGCCGGGGACTTTGAAAATACATGGCTTTAAGGGGCTCATGTGTCAGAAAATTGCCTCTTAGGGAATGAACAGCAATACGATAAGGAGGACTTGTATATACAGTAGAAGATGGGGTGTGTGGGGAGTAGGAGATGGGGTGTGGGGGGAGTAGGAGATGGGGTGTGGGGGGAGTAGGAGATGGGGTTTGGGGGGAGTAGGAGATGGGGTTTGGGGGGGATATGTGGTAAAGGTGGGTGAGGGTGGTGGGAGAGGTGGGTAAGGGTGGGAAGGTTGGTGGGAAAGGTGGGTTGGTGGGTGGGTGGGATGTAGAGATGGATTAGAAAGATGGGTGGGTGGAATAGTGGGGTGGATTATAAAGGTTGGTTGGTGGAATAGTGGGGTGGATTAGAAGGGTGGGTTGGTGATTGGGTAGGAATGGGAGGTGGATTAGAATGATGGGTGGGTGGGATAGTGGGGCGGGTAAGTGGGTGGATGGATTTGAAAGGTCACGTGAAGGAAGGAAGGAATAGTGATGAGAAGGAAGAGATTGCTTAGGATGTGAAAGAATGAATAATGAGAAAAGAGCGAATAAATGAATGAAGAAATAGAATAAAAAGTGAATGAGTGGACGAATGGGGAACTAATAGATAACGTAAAGGAAGGAAGGAAGGAAGAAACGAATGGTGATAATAGAAAGATGATTTTACTTAGGACGTGAAAAGAAGGAATCAAGGAGCAAAGTATAAAAATATAAAAAAGACTTATACTTTTTATATTATTTTTAAGGAACATTTTCGTGGATCAAAGGAGGTGAGGATCGAAGAAGCCATCGTCTTCAATAATGATCTCCTTAATGGTTATTTGCCATAATGACTCGGGCTGTCGATAGGCATAAGAAAATCGACCATATGTAATTTGTAATATATTATTATCTGAAGGAACGAAAATATCTAGAATAATTTGTGTGTGTGTGTTTTATTAAATTTGTGATAATTAAAAATATTGTAGTATGAAGGGAAATGAGGGTGTTGAGAGAGCAGTGAGGGAGTTAAGAGGG
This sequence comes from Petrolisthes manimaculis, assembly GCA_034508575.1. Classification (NCBI taxonomy): domain Eukaryota; kingdom Metazoa; phylum Arthropoda; class Malacostraca; order Decapoda; family Porcellanidae; genus Petrolisthes; species Petrolisthes manimaculis. The sequence goes on along the minus strand of JAWZYT010002953.1, from coordinate 6,050 downwards.
CAGTGAAGGTGTTGAGAGAGCAGTGAGGGTGTTGAGAGAGCAGTGAGGGTGTTGAGAGAGCAGTGAGGGAGTTGAGAGGGTAGTGAGGGAGTTAAGAGAGCACTAAAGGGGCTAAGAGAGCAGTGAGAGAGTAGTGAGAGGGCTAAGAGAGCAGTGAGGGACTTGGGAGAGTAGTGAGGGAGCTGACACGACCACATCCAGTCAGCAGGGCCACCAGTCCATTACGGAATCCTCGTAGATCCACCTCACTCCACTTCACCCCCACCCCTACTCTACCCCTAGTAGCCCGTACTCCACCCCTACCCCTACTCCTTCTCCCCCCTTACTCCTCCTCCTCCTTTTCTTACTCTATCTTTCTTCTTTCTTGTATTTACTTCATTCCAACCAGAGAGTCCTTCCCTTCTTCCTGTTTCTTTTTTTACTCGTCTTACTCCTAATTCTTTCTTCACTCCCCCTCCTCCTAATTCATTCTTCCCTCCTCCTACTCCTTCTCCTCCTCCTGCTCCTAATTCTATATTCCCACTCCATTTCTTGCTTCCCCTTTTTCTTTTCTTTTTTGCTTTTCTTCCTTTCTTCATTCTAACCAACCCAAACCTCCCTCAACCTCTCCCTTTTCCAGCTTATGTACACCCATTCCACTCAAGTCCACCCCTCTCATCCCTCTCCTATGTTTTCCCTTCCCTCCTCCTCTATTCTTACCTTTCTTTATCTTCCATCTCTTACCTCACCACTCTGTTATTCTCTTTCTCCTGTGTTTTGTCTTTTAACTTCCATTCCACAGTTTCAACCCCAACTTTCTATTTCCTAACCCTGTTTATTGTCACCTTCTCATCTCTACCCAATCTTCATGTCCCCTTACTCCTTTTTCTACTCATTTTATTTCATCTTTCTTTACTCCACCAATTCCTCTATCCTTCCCTCACTCCCTCAATCCCAAACTTACCCAAACCCAAATTCACTCAATCCCTTACTCACTCCCTTACTCCCTCAATCCCAAACTCACTCACTCTCTTACTCCCTCAATTCTTCCCTTACTCCCTCAATTCCTAAATCCCTCAACTTCTGTCTAACTCCCTCCCTCTTACGATCCTCCTCCAACTCTCTTCTATTCCTCCTCCTCCTCCTCCTCCTCCTCCTCCTCCTCCTCCTCCTCCTCCTCCTCCTCCTCCTCCTCTCAGCTCAATCCCCAACTCTTGTAAGCTCTAGCATAACTCCCGATTCTGTGTGTGTGGTCGGATCCATTCCTGTGACTTAATGTCTGCTTTATCCCATTTGCAAAGATCTCTCTCTCTCTCTCTCTCTCTCTCTCTCTCTCTCTCTCTCTCTCTCTCTCTCTCTCTCTCTCTCTCTTGCTCTGCCTGACTCTCTTTCCCTCTCTCGCTTCACTCAACTCTTTCGTTTTCCTTTTCTTGCTCCACCCAACTCTCTCTTTTCCTCTCTCGCTCTCTCTTTTCCTCTCTCGCTTCACCAAACTCTCTTTCCCTCTCTTGCTTCACTCATTTCTCTCTTTCCGCCCCCTCTCTCTTTTTCCGTCTTTCTATCTCCCTCTCTCTCCTCCCCATCTCCCCAAAGCACGATCTCTTCCTCTTTTGTGTGTCTCTTACCTAACACAATACATCCCACCCACCCACCAACTCACACACACACACACACACACACACACACACACACACACACAACACACACACACACACACACACACACACACCTTATACCCCAGCCAGCCCACCCCACCTTCCCTCCCTCCCTACTGGCCCACTTCGCTCTGTCTCTGCGGCAATATTTCGGTGTAGAATTGTCTGGCGTGGAAGGCAATGTTGGAGGCCGGGGCAGCGAGGGCATCATTCACTGTTAGTATTGCAGAGGCTGGCTGGTCTGGTCTGGTCTGGTCTGGTCTGGTGGTGCCCAAGTGACGTGTTTTGTTGTACTGGTGAGGGAGGGGAAGGTGGGTGTTTGGGGAGAGGTGGGGAAAGTGGTGAAGGGAAGGCGAGTGTTGGGGAGTAGTGGGTGATGGGGAGAGTTGGGGGAATAGTATGTGAGGGGGAAGTTCGGGAGAGGTGGGAGATAGATGAGGAAGGATGTGTGGGAGCGTGATTAGGGAGGTAGTTTTAGAGACCGCAAGGAAGAAGATGAGATACGAGGTGTGTGTGTGTGTGTGTGTACGGGTTTTGATGATATAGAGGGAAGCTTAGGAATAAGGGAGACTGATAATGGGTATGAGGGAATGAGTAATAGAAGGTATAATTGAGGAGGAACAAACAGATAAGTAGGCATGCAGATGGAGGCAAACACAGGCAAACACACAAACAAAACAAACTCACACACACCTAGGCAGATACACTAAAGTGTATAAAGGTAAATATACACGCAGGCAGACACACACAGGCAGATATACACGCTGGCAGACATACTAAGACAGACACACACACAGGAAGTCACACCTCAGGCAGACACACAATACAGACAATGGCAGACGAGACAAACAAACAGACAGATAGAGAGTGAGACAGAGGGACAGGGCTGCAGTGAGTCCGGTGGGTGAGACTGTATACTTGATGGCTGTGTTGTTTATTGGCCACAAGTTGCGATGTAATCAAAGGGCTTTCTAGTCGGCCGCCTGCCTGCCTGCCTGCCTGCCTCGCTACACCAAGTACTGAGCAATGGGATTACTTGCACCAACGCCACTAAGGATTACACGCCCCGAAATCGAGCTTTACTGCGATATTTCACACGAGTACGTGAACCGACGACAAAGTAGAGGGATTACATACTGCTGCTACTTAATTAAAACATAACAGGTACTTCATGGGGGATGGGATTACACGTCATGACATTCACCTGCTGAGAGAGAATACACGTAATTCATTTCACTTTAGTTAGGATTATCCACCATTACTTCCATTTACGGGCGGATATGCTCACCCTTACGTACATACATTTACAAGGGGATTACACACGGGGCCTGCCAGACTGCTGAGGAATTACTCGTGGGGGGAGGGGGGGGAGGGCTGGTGGGAAGTTACACGTGCTTGAAGTGATATACAATGATGTTCCCCTGAAGAGTACTGGTTGCCTGCATGAGGAAGTAATGTAAACTATTGTTGGGAACTCACTCACTCACTCACGGGTTCATCCATCTTCCAAACTTTACCACGAGATCGACTTCCTCAGATGTGATGTAATTTTGTAACACAATTTATAGTAGACTGTAGTTTATTGTCTTTGATTACATCGTCATTGAAATGGAAAATCTGACCTTAAAATGATGTCGTTCAATCGTTTTATTCTTGAAGTATTTTTTCTATAACAATGTAACAGAATTTATACTTTACATAATATGCATTTTTTCCTGTATAATTTATAATGTACGTAATTCCCCTTTTGTATTTAAATATAATACATGCACAATGAATATAGAAATATGTTTGTGCTTGTCATTATTCTCTTTGTGTTCGTCTCTCTGTGGTTCTGTCTGTCTGTGTCTGTTCTTCACTCTGTCTGTCTGTCTCTGCTTCAGTCTGTCTGTATGTGGTTCAGTCTGTCTGTATGTGGCTCTTTCTGTCTGTGGTTCTGTCTGTCTGTGGTATTATCTGTCTGTGGTATTATCTGTCTGTCTGTGTGTGTGTCTGCATCTTTATCCTGCCTCTCTGTATTCCCTTCTCCTTTTCTCCCAGTTTCCAGACATTTTAACCCGCATATCAGACCGACTTCCCGGTAATTGTGGCTGTATTTTACAATGATGGTGTTGGTAGGGGGAGCAGGGGGGTATGGGCCAGGGGAGGGGGGTGAAAGGAAGGGGAGGAACAGGGACTAGGGATGTGTGAAAAGTAGGGAGTGGGGAGCAAGGATGTGTGAATGGTAAGGCGGAGCAAGGGTGTGTGACCAGATGAAAAAAAATAATGGTGTTCTTCTGTTGCTTGGAATATTTTGTTTGGAGGATTCAGTTGCACCAGATTTCCCAAACATAAAACTCCCCTCCTTAATTCAGACATCATTTTTGTTCCCCATTGAAATATTTGTGTTTTTGTTTCTTGGTTTTGGTTGACATTCATATCGTTGTATTTTGTTTTTGTTTTTGTTTTTTTGTCTCGTTGTTATTCATTTTTTTTATCCCTATTGCCCGGTTCTATATTTTTTATGGTTCAATGAGCTGATCTTTCTCTTCCATTTTCCTTTATTCTATTTCTATTTCCCGTCAATTTCCCTCTGTTCAGTCATACGTTTTATTATTTAGTTGCATATCGGATACACCATTTGTTTACTGACTACCTAAGGCAACAGTATTTGAGTCTCCAGGGACATACTATACTATAAACTTAATATTTTTTTCTTTTACTTTAATGTTTTGCCTTTATGTTTTCCTTAATTTTTTTGTTTATTGTTTTTTGCCTTAATGTTTTATCTCTCTATTGTCGAAAGTTATTGAGGTGTGAGTGAGTGCCATGAGATTAATAAAATAAACTTCATCTAAAATTTCATTCAAGCCAAATATATAAATGCAGTGTCTCCATAAACAGAACAAAGTACAGTTGCCTCCACTAGTACCGAACACAGCGTCTGGTGGGTTTGGCGAAATGTGGCACCACTGTATTTGTTTACACTTAGTAAGAACTCCCTCCCGTTAAAATATCCACCAAAAGAACTCCCTCCCGTTAAAATATCCACCAAAAGAACTCCCTCCCGTTAAAATATGCACCATTAGGACACTATTGTAAAAAAAAACAGTGGTGCCATATTTCGCCAAACCCAAGAGACGAACACTGTACTCGTTAGTAATAGAGGCAATTGTACTTAGTTGTATTTAAGATTATACTGCATTACTTAACACCTTTGGCTGGAATTCGCGCTGTGCTCGTTATTAGTAGAGGCAACTGTACATACATGCCTCAACAACATTAGCGAGGGTAGCCTACAAAAGAGAGTCATAGTGGATCATTGAAGCTCGTACCCAAATCTTCATAGTATATCATTGAAGCTTAGTATATCATTGAAGCTTGTTCCCAGATCGTCATAGTATATCATTGAAGCTTGTTCCCAAATCGTCATAGTATATCATTGAAGCTTAGTATATCATTGAAGCTTATTCCCAGATCGTCATAGTATATCATTGAAGCTTGTTCCCAAATCGTCACAGTATATCATTGAAGCTTGTTCCCAAATCGTCATAGTATATCATTGAAGCTTATTCCCAAATCGTCATAGTATATCATTGAAGCTTAGTATATAATTGAATTTAGTATATCATTGAAGCTTATTTCCAAATCGTCATAGTATATCATTGAGCTTAGTATATCATTGAAGCTTATTCCCAAATCGTCATAGTATATCATTGAAGCTTATTCCCAGATCGTCATAGTATATCATTGAAGCTTATTCCCAAATCGTCATAGTATATCATTGAGCTTAGTATATCATTGAAGCTTGTTCCCAAATCGTCATAGTATATCATTGAAGCTTTTTCCTAGATGACGTTGGGCTGGAGTGTTTAGTTAGCCAGCGAGCCCAGACCAGACACACTATACACACTATACAGACGACATTAATTAACATACATACGTGTTGGGTGGACTCATCTTGTTGTTCATGTTCCGGCCGGGCTCTTCTGGGATTGGCCTCGTCCCTTCTCAACACTCCTCATTACACACACACACACACACGCACACACACACACAGACACCTCATCTTATTACGTACACCACTCACACACAAGTTCCTCCCCTCATTATACACACACACACACACACACACACACACACACACACACACAAAAGTACACTATCAACATTACAACTATCACATCACCACCACAACCACCAATACCACACCACCACAACCATCACCCACTCAATATTTCCAGCACCACACCACCACAACCAACACGGCGTCCTCCCCTACCACTAACAACAACAACAACAATAACAACTCTACCACTAACAACAACAACAACAACAACAACAACCACTAACTACTACACTCAACCCACACGTGTTTATCACAAGTACGAATAACTCCTTGTGGTGGTGGGTTGTGGTGATTACACGATGATTTCC